>CATIWR010007482.1:0-115678 GCA_949677035.1 Omphalea diandra | reverse complement strand
CTAATAATTATAATAAAATTTATACTTAATTATTATAATAAATTTTAAGAAATTTGTACTAATTTTGTAACAATCTCAATCTTTCAATGTTTAAAAAGTTTTATAAATTACAAGGAAATGATTCAATTTTTTTTTTTTTTTTGGTTGAAATTATGATTCAATGACTAAGAAAAGATTTACTTAAAACTTTGTGAGATAATGAATTAGTATTTGGTACTCCTTTTGATTTTTTTAAAACATATAAAACCTGAATACTTAGGGAGGAAAAACGATTCTCTGAATCCTTGTTGGTGTCCAGTTTAACTCTTACTTTCCGACGCAAGACTCTAACTTTTAGTTTCGAGTAGTAAAGTTAAAGTCTATTGCATTAGGTTAACAAAGCTTAGTCTAACACTTCGTTCGGGAAAAAGCAAAGTTGGCTGGAAAAGTAATAGAGAAGTAAAGTTGATTCCTTTCTGCATTCTTGTTTGGAAAAATAAAGAAATTATAGAAATAAAGAAATGAAAGCTTTTAAAACTGAAATTATTATTTTACCTTTCATATTAAGCTTTGGTTAACCTAAAAAAGAAAACCAATTTTGCTCCCTGATATCCACGTTCAAATATAACAATTAATTTAGATTAATAACAATAATTATGAAATTTTATTTGACTTGCCAAGAATAATAAAATGTAGAATCTATTTTACACATTAGAATAAACAGAGAAAATAATTTCACACGTAGGCTCTATTGTTTCGCAAAAAAAATATTTTCTAAAAAAACATTTTTCGCATTTTGCTTTTTTTGTTAGGAAAATTGATCAATATAAAATATTTTCTAGTCAAAAGAAAAATTACATCATTTTTTAGGAAAATAACTTCCTATTTTCAAATCAAGAAGTTATTTTTTGGATTTTGACAAATTTATATAAATGAAAAATAAATCATATAAATGTATATATTTAGTATCATTGATCATCCTAGACTACTAATACTCATTACTGATCATTGTCGACTAGCTATAGTCGCTGATAATAGATGAGACCTACAAAATTTGGATTTTAATATTTTTTCTTATACTAAATAATAAATATTATAAAAATATTTATGGTATAAATCTTGTCATAATCTTATAAATTAAAAGAAAATTAATATTTTTTATAATATATTCCAAACACTAAAAAATATGTTGTTTAGAAATATTTTTCTCAAAAAATATTTTTCTTAAAAAATATTTTCTTTAAACAAGTTATTTTCAACAGAACAAATGCAACCTTATAATGAAAATGAATTAAAGAAAATTAAAAAAAAAAAAGTGGAGGAAAAAGGATTATTTAAGGACTAAATTGATACGTACATAATAAAAATATAATTTTGGTGACTCTTTTCTCTCTAGGTGACGACAAAAAAATGCACCCAAAGGAAATTTTCTTTATTTACTTCCCTTCCCCTCCTCTCCATTTTCACCACTTTCTGAAATAAGGGAAAAGTTAATCCTTCGCTTCCTTTTTTTTTACTCTCTTTTTTCTTTTTCTAATCTTTTTTCGTTTCCAAATAAGTGCTAAAGTAGTATTCTTTACATTAACTAGCTTTTACTCAATATAAATATATGTAATTAAAATAATTATTAAACATGTGATTATTTTAATTTCTAATTTTATTTTTATATAAATAAAGAGAATAAATTATGTAAAGTTATAAATAATTAAAAAAAATTATAATATGTATAAAACAAACGTTTTAAGTAATACAATTTTCTATTAATAAGTGAATGAAAAATAACTTTAACACAAAATAAGGAAAAATTAAACTTAAAACTAAATAAGAATTATGCAAGATTAACGGAAAATTAAATAAAATAATATCAAAAAATAAAAATTTGTTTTAATAGAATATATATATATATATATATATATATATATATATATATATATATATATATATATTCACTACAATAATTAAAATATCAAAATAACATTAGAATAATATTTATATTTATAAATATATTTTAAAAAATTTAATATATAATAAATTTTAATTTTACGAAAGAAGTACTTCTTTAGAAACTACATATTTAATTCAAATTTTGATTTATCACTGATTAGTTTTTTATTTAATTTTAAAAAAATTAAACTTAGATTATATTTATCATAATTTTTAAGTATTTGAAAAAAATAAAGTAACACTAACTTAAAGATATAAATATCTTTATCTATTATTCTAGTTATTTTAAATAATTACAAATTTCAAAGATCGAAATAATGTCTATTGTTCCAGTTATTTCATATAATCACAAATTTTAAAGATTGAAATAATAATTAATTCTATAAAAAAAATATTATCTATCCAATTAAAATTTATTATTTAAGGTAATTATTGTCAATTTAAAAAGTTTTACATCCTTTTATATTTAAAAAAGTTTTTCTCAGTTAGCAACTTTTATATATAGTATAGATCACAAATTTTAAAGATTAAAATAATAGCTATTTTTTAGTTATTTCAAATAATCACAAATTTCAAATATTTAAATGATAATTAATTCTATGCAAAAAATATTACTCATCCAATTAAAACCTATCGAACTTCAATACACGCAAGCTAATTGACAAGACTTTATGAATCATATGGAATTCTAATTTATGTTTAGTCACATTATAATCTTATGTTTAATATATGTCTTCCTGCCATCTTTCAAACTTGGAATGAGTATTCCTTTTGCATTTTGATACTCCATTAATATTATGGAAAAGAAATTGAATGCTTAACTATTAATTTTAGTCAGATTTTAACAAATTGTATGGCATAATTTTTCAATTTGTATACTCTAATTTGAAGATCTTGATTAATAGCAAAATCGAAACTCTAAGCTTTGAAGAGTTGAGTTATATGGGATACATTAGGTTTCCAGTGCCTAACCCAGTTATCATGTTAAAATATCAGGTTTTGATTTGATAATAATAATAATAATAATCACAGAATTGGGCCAACAAAATTGGGTCAGTTTTGTCTGTCATTTCAACTAGCAAGCCTAATCGCTATTTTATATGAACCGGTAGCAAACACGAGCCCAAAAAATTTTAGGCCTTAGGTGGGCCCGAACTTGTTACACCGTACTGATTCGATCATCGTCGTCCATATTCGCAAAAATGGATCTCGGACCACCAAAATCACAGAAAACAGAGAAAGAACGAAGCTTCAAAATTGTAAGTTTCCGTGATTGTTCCTCTCATCTTTTCCTGCATTTTCTCGGAAACCAAACAGATCACCAAAATCTTCAGTCTTTTATTTCTTTTTATTTTCTTTTGCGCAATTTATTTCGCTTTCCTTCTCTTCTCGATCCTAAATTATTCTCTTTTGTGTGATTGATTGCAGAAATTTGAGATCAGAATTAGGGAATCGATAAATGGGGTTTTTGGTGACAACGCTAATTTTTGTAGTGATCGGAATAATAGCGTCGTTCTGTACCACAATCTGTTGCAATAGGGGAGCGTCCACTAATTTGTACGCACTTGTTTGATTATGGCTGTTTACAGTAGTTTAATTATTGAAATTTAATGTGTTATTAGTGGAAAGGCTGCTCTTTTTGTTGATTTTAAGACTTTCAGTTTGCTTCTTTACAATCTTTTCGTTTGGTTAGAGAGTATAAGTAGAGCTTGGGTAATTTTTTTTTATTTAGTGTTTTTCTTTTTTTATTTTAATTTAATAATCTGGTTTTATATTTTTCATTATTTGAGTTGCAATGAAAGAGATGTAGTTTTGTTTGCGTAAATGCATATAGGGTTGCTGATTTTGTTTGCCTTTGATTGAAAATGCAATGCGAGTGCTGAATTTTCGTGGAACAATTGAATTGTTGATTTCATGTTAATCGTAGACAGTTGTTATGGTTGTATGGTTTCGTTTCTGTTGGGGTACTGATTATTGAAACTGGATACTACTACTCCTTGGTGTCTTATTTGATTGGTGATATTATATGTTTGTATTAAAAACGAACCTTATTTTTGTTGTTTCTAATTTTCAAGTATGTCTAAGAAGTTCATCCATCATGTTGAACAATCAGGGCTGTATTTCGTCAAATTTATAGGCCATATCCATCCTCTCGGAATCATGATACCGATGCACATTTACTACACGATCTGCCACCTGAGTGTAGAAAATATTTTTGTGAAAGCATTAGACTTATTGCACTCACTGCATCTGTACAAGTAGTGATACATTAATATTTTGGAAGTTTAGCTGTCAGGCACTTCTGTTTATGTGGCATGTTTAATTAGTAACTACAGAATATTATGTGTATATGCATTGTACTAAAATTTTCTCTTCATATATCCAACTGATTGTGACCTCTAATGCCTTATTTTCGTTTTATTTTGGGTATTATGTCTTATCTTGGGGTATTTTGGTGCAGGTTCCACTTGACATTGATTATAACAGCAACAGCCTGTTGTTGGATGATGTAAGTTTATGTTTCACAAAATTTCCTTCTTCTGTAATTTCATAAGTGAACATCTGTAATAGATACATATGATGGGCTGGTGGAGAGAAGTGTTTCATCTGTTTACTATGGTGGGGAAAAGTGTCATCTGTTTCCAAATTTCTTTAGGAAAGCTGTTGTTTATCTATGATTTTTGCACATCTAATTAGCTGCTAACAAAATTGTTCTCTTTTAATATTTTAAAAATTAGTTTTTCACATGATATTCATTGGTATCATGGTGTAAATTGAAACAACTATTTTCTAGTATTTTCTCTTCATGAATGTCTGGTATTTCCCATGATACGTCAAACAAGTTGGGACAAAGTTATTTTTATCATCTAGTTATTGAATTTTTTAAAAATGAGTGTTCTGTTTTACTGTTGTAGCAACGGACAACTTGACATCGATAATGCCTTGTATCATGTTGATATTAGCTGTGCTATCATTTTCAGTAAAGAAACAGACTTTGCCCATAGATTTTCATTGCTATGTAGAAAGATTCCTGATCTGCCTTGATCTAACAGTGCAAAAGAGGGAGAGTTCAGTATTTTGCTTGGTTTGTGAAATAGTGATTTTGGAGGAGCAGGTTGATGGTGCAGATGACGAAGCTTTTAAATTGCTTTCCAAGTACCTAATTTCACCAGTTTCATTTACACTTTTTGCTACTGTTTCTGGGTTGAATTACATTTGAAAAATTCACTTTTAATGAATTGGCATCATTGTACATTACCAAAAGCAGTTGATTTTGGTTTCAACCTAGAACATAATTCCTTGGGGTACACGATTATTTTGGACCACTTGCTTTTCTGATAGCGAAACAAGTTTACAGTATTTTCTTTGGGCTTAATAATAAATTGAACATATTTAGTACCACATGAAGTTGTCTCCTCATTCTCACTGTTACTGCATTTTTGTTTTGTTTGTTAGGTGGGCTATTGTATATCTTGCACAAATGAAGCCACTCATTGTTCCAATTCTAAGTGAAGGAGAGTGAGATCTTCATGGAAACGCTTAATTGGACTGTATTGGTAAACCAGAAATATGGCTTGTGCATTGGTCAACCGAAAATATCTGATTAAGACTCGTAGATCATTCGATATCTTCTCATTTTGGGGGTGTGTAACATTTGTCAGTATGAAGTTTGAATTGATTGTACTTTGGTGGTTCACTTTACCTGCTTTTGTTGATCTCTCACTGAATTTAAGTACATTGAGCAGTCATTCTATCACTGAGAATGCAAATATGTAATTTGAATGAAATAAGTGTTGCAAAATTTTTATTTTGATTTTTGGCTTCACAAAAACTTTGTGGATGAATATATTATGGTAATTTGGAAAATGAGAATTTAAAGCAGACAACGTGATAGTGGATTCAACAATCTTGTGTGGTTTATGATGTTTTCTCATTCTATCAGGAAAACTTTTGGTCCATTTCTCAACTTATTCATTTGCCTATAATAAATTTACCAGAAAACGAACTAAGGGTTGCTTTGATGTTGAAAAAATATTGCTTCGAAATTGGAATGGTTGGTTTTTATTTTATTTTTTTTGTGTTCGGTTTATTTAAAAACATACGGAAATTGAAATACTATTCCTTCAAGCAAGAAAGAGTGATTCATTCTCTTTTCTTCTTAAAAAAAAATGAGATTTCATTTGTAAGGAAGTTATATATATATGTATTATGCAACGTAATAAATATTTAATTTGACATATTTTTTATCTTGGAAATTTTGTATTTTGGTTTATGACATTGTTTTATTTATGGCATGTATAATATCAAATTAAATATATAAAATAAAATATTAAAATAACATAATTAAAATTTCTAAAAAATAATATAAAAAGTGTAATTTTATTAAAAATTGTAGTTAAAATAAAAATATAACGAATCCATTTTTAGTGACAATTGGATAGTTCATGTTCAATATATAATAATATAAAAAAATTAATGTGGTTATTGATTTTAATACTATAAAAAATAAATAAAAATTGAATTAATGAACTAAACACTTGAGAATGATAGCGATTTCTTCTATAATTTCACTTCTTTTTTTATTTTGATTTCTATTCTGAAATTTAATCCAAACAAAGTTAGAATGTATGTCTGTAATAGAGTTTGAAGGCATTGAGTTTTTGTTTTAATGGCATTGGGAAAATGAAATCACTTTCTCGTCCATGGGAATATGTTTGATTAGATCAATTGTTTGTCTCTTCTGGGTTTAGTTGTCTACAGCATTTCATCTCAAACTTTCTCCTTACTTTTATTGGAATTTAAAAGCCACATATTATGTTAACAGTATTTGGTTTTAACTATCGGAATCAACTTCAATATCTAGAAGAAATTTGCAACGGCAAGTGAAACAATAATCAAACTTAGGAGAACGGCGTCGTTTAAAGAACGAAAGCACCCCACCAATCTTTTTGCAACACTGAAATAATATCAAGCGGAGCCGATCCCATAAAATGACGCATTCAAGTGTTTGTAATCTATAACCTAAAACCTCTCCTCTTCTTCTTCGTTAGTATTCTGCCTAAAACGAAGCAAACTTTATTGACTGAACAAGAAAAAATGGCGACACTTCAACTTCAACTGTCAAACCCAAACGCATCGTCTCCTTCACTGCACCAAAGACTCTGTCTTTCCCACAGAAGTGGGCGTAGTAGTAGTGGTAGTAGTAGTGTCTGGAAACGACATCGTCCCAGTTCAACTGGGACTGTAAACTGCTCTTTTACCCCAATGGAGTCTGCCAAGATTAAAGTTGTGGGCGTCGGTGGCGGCGGCAACAATGCCGTTAATCGCATGATTGGCAGCGGTTTGCAGGTATTCCGCTTTTCAATTTCACTTTTTTCTTTTTGTCTATATAGAACTTTGCTAAATTAAAAAGAATTGTAATGGAACATCATTTCTTGTTCTATAATTTATTGGGGGCGAATATGTTGCTAGTTATTTCGTGTAAAGCTTATTCCTTTGTCACTCATTTTCTTATTCCAAGTAAAACCCTTATTTTTAATCTGGCAATTGACTTATGTGTGGAAGTTGTGCTGGGCAGAGTTGTATTTGGTTGAATAAGGGAAAATAAATGAATGCAATAGCATGAAATTGAAGAACTTCGTGATTTTATGAATTTATGTACGCGTTCAGTTTGGTTTTTACTTGCTTGAAGTAGTTCCTGATGGTGATGTTTGAGTTTACTCGGTTTTGGAATTAGGGTGTTGATTTTTATGCCATAAACACCGATTCTCAAGCATTGTTACAGTCTGCTGCTGAGAACCCACTTCAAATTGGAGAGCTTTTGACTCGTGGTCTAGGTATTGTCTAGTTTCTGATACAGACTTGGATTTTGTGACTTCTTTAGCTTTTATTGATCTGGGAATGGGCAGAGGGTATTTCTGCAATTTCTTTGTTTTTTTACGCCTACTTGTACTGTGTCCCTTGGGTTGATCACAGGTACCGGTGGGAATCCACTTTTGGGAGAGCAGGCTGCAGAGGAATCAAAAGAAGCCATTGCAAATGCTCTTAAAGGCTCGGATCTTGTTTTTATAACTGCTGGTATGGGTGGAGGCACAGGATCTGGTGCTGCCCCAGTGGTTGCTCAGATATCAAAGGAAGCAGGATATTTGACCGTTGGAGTGGTCACTTATCCTTTCAGTTTTGAGGGGCGTAAAAGAACCATGCAAGTAGGTGTCATTTTTTTTTTTTATTCTTATGGTGCCAAGTTGGGTTGCTTGCTAGTATTGGTCTGAGCAAAATTGGCTTGTTCATTCAACCTTCAATACATCCAGAACAGTTCATGATGCAGTTCATTCCATCTTATGTAGGATTTCCAGATTGGAAATGAGAAGAAATATAGATATGTTTAATTGATTGCTCCTTCCTTGAAGTTAACTGCTATAGAGATTGGAATTTCTAGGGCATGCTTCTTGATGTATATTTTAGTTTCTATATCTCTTTTACGGATCCCTGCTTATTAATGATAGGTCTCCTCAAGTGTGGTATACATGCACAAACTTTATGGCTTATAGTTTTGTTTTTGGGCTTTCATAAGTAATTGTAATTTGGTAGTGTATGATAGATACTTTTTTTGTCATTTTATTAAATAATGGTCCTACATTTGCATTTTTGCAGGCAATAGAGGCTATTGAAAAATTACAAAAAAATGTTGATACATTAATAGTTATACCCAATGACCGCCTGCTTGATATTGCTGATGAGCAAACACCTCTTCAGGATGCTTTCCTTCTTGCTGATGATGTTTTACGCCAAGGGGTGCAGGGAATTTCAGATATTATTACAGTAAGTGGTTTTATTGAAACATGATATTATTTGTGTTTGGGCATTCAGCTACTTTAACCATGTCAATTAATCATCTGCCATCTTTGTTCACTATTAATCATCCAGTGTTACACTTGTCAAGGTTGAACATTTTGCATTTAAAGCAGAATCCTCAAACTATTGAAACTAATCCACAATGTGATTGCTTTTGCATCGTGTCTAGTCCTCAACAACCATTACCTATCATTTTCTTTAAATTCATTTCTGATGTTTCTCTTGAATTGCCTCTCCATCCTTCAATGAATTATTTGGGACCATCCCTACTCTTTTTTTCTTTTCCTTGAGAAGAGTAAACCCCTTTTTATTGTTTGAGAGAATTAAAATTGCCCTTTGCGTTCCATGCATATATGGGTTCCATCCTCTTTTGACGTTTTTCTTTTAAAGAAAATAAATTTATTTGTTTTCTTAAGAAGAGTGGGATTATTGCTTTTCGTTCATATGGTTTTTGTTAGAAAATTGGTTGTTTCTCGTAAGTTGTCCCTAATTTATTTTTGCCTCCTAAATGTCATCAGCATATGATATAAACTACTATTCCTTTGTCTTGCAGATACCTGGATTGGTTAATGTGGATTTCGCAGATGTAAAAGCAGTGATGAAAGATTCTGGTACTGCAATGCTTGGAGTTGGAGTTTCCTCCAGCAAAAACCGTGCTGTAGAAGCAGCAGAACAAGCAACCTTGGCACCTCTGATTGGATCATCAATTCAGTCAGCTACTGGAGTAGTTTATAATATTACCGGAGGAAAAGACATAACATTGCAGGAAGTGAACAGAGTGTCCCAGGTATTTCAGTACTTTCCTGTTTTTTAGACTTTCTGGCTTAATAAAGGAGCAATTTGCATCAAAGTATATAAAGATCTTCAAATTATTAACAAATAAATGGTGGTAGCCAGAAAGTCGTTGGAGATACTATGTGGCTTGATTAGCTCTTCTTTTCAGAGGTTGGGGCCTCCTAAGGCCTCACTTTCCTGTTAACTACTAAATATTCTTTGAGAACTGGTTTCCACTAATTCATGGGATGCAGTCAGTCTTGAATTTAGTAGTAAGAAACATTCATTACTACGATGGCACTCACATGCTTGCTTAGGAGAATGTAATTATCCTTGTTTTCTCAAGGCTCTAATAGGAGCCGTAGAAACTCTAAATATCTTCAACCTATAATACTAGGGATTGAAAATGTTGCTTGTTGAACCTTGTGAGTCCTCTGTTTTTATTTCTCCTACATGCTGGTGTTTTTCTTTTTGCTACATAATCGTTAATATTTCTGCATGTGAAAAACTTCCAGGTTGTTACAAGTTTAGCTGATCCATCTGCGAACATAATATTTGGGGCTGTTGTGGATGATCGCTATAATGGGGAGATTCATGTGACTATCATTGCAACTGGCTTCTCACAATCATTTCAGAAGTCACTTTTGACCGACCCCAAGGCTGCAAAACTTCTAGATAGAATGGCGGGGACCCAAGAAGTCAAGGGAGTTCCTCTCCCTCTCAAGTCCTCAACCTCACCTTCGGCTGTTCCTTCTAGACCATCTCCAAGAAAGCTCTTCTTTTAATTCATTTGGTTTCCTTTTTATTTATTTTTCTTTTCTGTTTTGGGCGAAGAGGGGTAATGGAGTGGTGATTTCTGCTGTGGTTCACCTGTGTATTGATTGTGAAGCTCAGCCATCAATTTATTGTTTATGATCAGTTTATGCATGTCTCTAAGCATGCATACAATTATTAGTCTATTATAGCCATGCCTGAATGATAGCACCCTGATGAATTAACAATACAAATGTATGATAGCACCCTGATGAATTAACAATACAAATGTAAGTGGATATTAATGCTATTCCCTCGCTACCTATACATGAATAATCAAATAGATAATGTTATTCAGCTACTAATTGAAATGATCTGTAAAGGTTAAAAGGGATGGAGCTACTAATTGAAGGGTGTTCTAAATGACCTGTAAATGTTAAAAGGGATGCTAAGATCTACCTATGATGATATCAAACTAGTCAGTGGTCTCCACATATCGCTAGCAAATGCAATTGTGCTCCGTGCTGTCAAACATATAGAGGGAGAATCTTATGCTCAATTATTATTGAGGTCATCTGTGCTTGTAAAAACACTACTAGATGAAGCAAGAGCTGAATGATGCATTTGAAAAGTTGCAACCAATTATCTCCAGAAAATAATTCCGTACCACATTCTTTAACATTACATTAGTTTCCAAGCAGATGGGTATCTATAGCCTATTCTACCAAAAAAAAAAAATAAAGAAAAAAGGAATGTGACAAATAATTTACAAAGATAATTATCAATTTCTCAAATTAATCTACATGAAAAAGGACAACTCAGGTTTGGGGATAAAGGAGAACATACTTTCACCAAAAAATTCATGCAGCGACGCCAGCAAATGCCCTGTGTCCATGTCCTCCTGACATGTTGAGGTTTTTAAGACTCGACCACCAGCATCCCTTCCTGACATGTTTTCATTAGGCAACTGCCGAGACAATAATGGTGCACTCATGTTGGAAGCCCCAACAGGTGTAGGATATCCACTTGTTGCCCCTTGCATGTCAATTTGCATGGAGTTCATTGGCGTTGCACCCATCACAGCCTCTGTTGCTACTTTCTTGAGTGGTGGTTGCTGCATCAAGTTGTCCGTGCTTGTTTTTCGTTTATCTTGATTTATTAGAAGCCAGGACCACCCATGAATCGAAGCAAGAAAAGGATTAGGAATTTATTTTTATCACTGTACCTTTGCAATATACTTGGAAAAGGCTAAATCAGGTTACCAACATTGTCACAAGTTATTACTAAGAAAGTTAATAGAATAATGAGGAATGAATTTTGGATCAAACAGAACAAGTCAACTTGACTCTCCAAGTCTTGTGCAGATAGGAACATACTGAATTACTTATTCTGAAAAATTTATATATTAATTATCACAAGCACACTTCTAATTTTTATGGTAGTCCAAGTAGGCACCCATGACCAACCCATCCACAAGGACTAGGAAAAGTGTCTTCCAGGAGATGATTTATGTGAAGCGATGCAAAGAAAGTGCACATAATCCAACATCTGGCAGACTAGCACTGCCATCACAAAAGATAACAGAAAAGGAACTATAGTGATGTGCTGACTTTTTGCAGGCTACTCCCTTAATAAGTAGCTCCTAAGCAAGTTGTCAGACTTGATTTCAAGACTTTTTGAGCACTTAAATATAGATCAGTACAGACAACATACACACAAGTGATGACTACAGAAAGATCCACCCCCCACAAAGAATAGAATTCACATGGATTTCAGAATGGAATCTAAAGAAAAAGGTCATAGTACATATACCACTGTTTATGTAATGTTCAGGAAGGGAAGTAAAAGGAAGTCATACTTGGAATTGTAGTCTTATCTCTTCCATTGCTCTTCCACACAGAACGCGTTGGCAGCATCAGCATTCCACCATGTAACGTTTTAAGCCGATCATACATATATAGACCAGCTGCGTGCTGAATATTTTAGACTCGGTTAATAATAGTACAGCTCCATCAACAACAAATCTAAATCATTCACGAACATAACTTTAGCATCAAATCGAAATATGAACTCACCATCAAGGCCCCATAAACACGCCAAGCTTCATACCTCTTTATTTCATTCTTTTGCTTCTCAAGAAGCATTTCTGGTTCAAGAAGTAGCAAATATGGCTCTAGATTTGGTAGTATTAGAAGACGAACCTGTACAAAATCAAAAGGATTTACAAATTACTGAAAACAAGTAAAAAAAAAAAAAGGTTTTTAGAAAGGAAAAGAACAAAATTGAAAACAAAACCACAACCACTAGACAGAGTACAAAGCATGCTTAACTGTATTGCTAGTAAAATAGGAATCAAAAGCAAATCAAAAAAGAAAAGAGAGAAGGAAAATGTATTTTTCTTATAAAAAATATTCTTGCAAGAACCTTTTTTTTTTTTTGCTTTCCCACTCTTTCTTCCTGATAATTAAGTTCTTGTAAACAGCATTCAACAAATGAACTACTTGCCTTTTTTCTTTTGCTAATATATTGAGTTAAAGGGAGGAGAATGTCATGTTTATGTCCATAAACCTCCAACATTACAAGCCATGCTCTTAATCACACTAGGCCATTAGTTGGATTGTATGAAATATCTATCTTTCCCTTTTCTAGTAAGAGGATAACAGCGGAATACCACATTGGGTCCTAAAGCTGCTAATCCTTGTACTGCACCATAATGTTGAGGCAATGATTTTGTTGGGTCCAAGAAAGCATGGAGCATAGTCCTTGTGACACGTGGCTGTAGACTGTGGTATACATGCCCGAATCTGCATAATATCAATTAATAAATAACACATGTAGTGCTGATGGAAAAAGACATTAAAAAGATTTAATATCCCACTACTTGTTATCCGCAAATTGCATGTATAGTGATTTTAATTTTAATAAAAAAATCCTTATTTTAATAGAATTTTATGTATTAATTCACTATTAAATAGTATGTTTTCAAATTTCTGTTACTATTTAGAAAAGTAATTTTTCTAATAAGAAATCAATAGCGTTAGAATTGTTGTTTTATTTTAAGTTAATTTTAATTTCTGTTGGATTCTTAAAAATGATGTGATAGTTTTAGAAAAGCCAATAGAATAAGTAGTTGTCTGAAGCATGACAAGAAGTTGTTTAACACAATTTCTAAGACCAGAATTGTATATATTGGTTCTCTCCAACATAATAGCAGCAGATGCAAAATAATCCCCATTAGCTACCATCCCTCACATCCACTATAATGCTTATACAAACAATTCTATCTACTTTGTTGTATGCAAGAGTGCAGAGGCAAATAATTAATCTACACAAATGTTACTATGGAGGTAAGAGTTCAAAGCAAACTTGAAAACATTTGAACTTCACATCGTGCAATACCAGAAATTCAATCTTTATTTAATTAAAATCATTGAAATTTCCCTTCAATGGTAGGGTTTGACAAATCTCTCTCCAATGTCTGTTTATGTCCTTTCATGTGGCAAGTTTTCACAAAAAAAAAAAATTATTTCGAAGTTGATAACCCACAGGCTTGAATTTTGTGCATATTAAAAAAAAAAAACAAAATTCTTGCCTTTTGCATATTGAAGCAACCAGGACTGCAGAAAAGTTCCTGAGGTCCCAATGATTGTCCGAAAATCTATTTCCTAACCTTTTACCAACAAGGCAGGTAATAATGGATGGCATCAGTTGGTGGAGCTGAAGAAAATAAGCAAAAATATATACATATAGATTAGATAGATATAGAAACAAGCCTCAGAAGCCTGTTAGCTTTAGTTTACACACTTAGGACATTGTGAACCATCTGAAGTGTCAAACAGGATTGATAGTGAACAAAGGGCATAGAAGCCATAGATTTGGAATATAATACAACAGTCAGATATAAAACTCTCTAGATGTTCCTGAATTCCTTCTAGATATAATAAATGTTCCTGAATTCCTTCTAGATATAATAAACTGGCAATAAACTTACATAAGGCTCTACATGTATGTGCGGATTTTGGAGAAGGCTTCGAGCAACACGCATTAAAGCAAACAGAACAGAAAAATTACTCAAATTTCGCGAGACCTGAGATCATTGTGAAAATAAAATAAGTACACAAAAGAACAAAAAAATTTCACCAAAATAGACAATATGACTATCCTTGAGACTACCTCATCAGCAATCAAGTATGTGAAATAAGGTAGTAAAGGATGGAGACCAGAATCTGTTGCCAAGCTAACTAAAGCTTGTTTGAAGAGGACAGACTGAGATTTCTTCAAGGTAAGCTCTGTGATTTTGTCGAAGTACAGCTGCATAGAAACCATAAAGATATCAATGTATTTCTTAGAAATGTATGAAGGACGTGACATACACATAAACAAGCTAGATAGAATTAACCTGAAGTTCCCTTGACAATACATGCTTGACAGGTAATTTAATATCAACAGGAAGACCATCTTCCTTATACTCAGACTTTTTACCATCAGACAATGCTGCAAACAGAACATAACACTCATATAAAACTTTACACCTGAAAGTCTTATCTAGGTTAGTTAAACCCTAATGAAAAATAAAGTAACTAAAAAATTTTATAATTACTCAATAATATGAGGGTTTGATCAAGCATCTTGCCAAACATACAAAATTCCAATAGCATACAGAATGCAAAATTTGCAAATGTAGTTAATTAAATTTTCAGCAACAGCTTCTGCAATCACTACACCCAAATATTTGTACTTCAAGAGCACATCACAACCAAATTAGTAACAGCACATCAATCTCTAAGCTTTCAAAGGTACCTTCAACTGCAGCATTCTCTAGAATTGCAGGTTGAACACCTTCAATTGCTAGCCAATGAGCTGTAACTGAAGTATCAAGTGGCATTTTTGGTAAAGGTGCTTCAATAACCTACAAAAATTATATTCAACAAAAAACATAACTACCCAATAAAAAAGAAAAAAATCTTTGATTATCCATATTGTCAAAATGAAAACTTTCTTACTTCTTTAAACTCAACATCCTTGTCATCAATGTAGTAAAGATCCTTATGTCCTGCCGCTCTCTTGAACCGAAGTGGATCACTATTGGCAAAGCCATATACCGGCTGAAACAGTAACAAAAAATCATGACCTGAGGACTAGGCCACTAGTTTACCTAGTTTAAGGATGATTATACTCTCCAATTATATATGCTAAGTCGTACAATACATAATTAAGCAAGACTTCCCTCGGATAAGTTGATTGTACACTATTATTAAGGCCTCATTTGGAATAATTCTCCTACAATAACTCCATTCGGTTTTATTTGTCAACATTTACCCCCCTGTTTGGGAACTCAAAGTTTGAAAGAATTCAAATGAATTATTTGTATTTTGCTAATTCTCTTATTTGGAAAAGATATAAGTGATAGAATTCAATTCTTTCAACTTAAAAAACAAATGATTTTGAAAGACTTAGAGATCAATTTCCTTCTTGTTCATTGACATCTATCATTGTAAAATTTATTCCAAACAAATAAATTATATTACTAATTGAATTCAATTCTATTAATAGAATCCAATTCAATTCAATTTTTTCACATGATCAATGCCAAATGAAGCCTTCAATTCAAATGATTTTGAAGTAATGATTTATATTCTTTCGAAATGACATATTTCTGAACTCGAAAGAATTTATCTCATTTATATAGAATTCAATTCAATTTAATTCACTTTTTGCATTTTTCAAGTTTCCAAACGCTATAGTATACTTTCCAAACATGAGAACTAGCAAAACAGAATTAAATTCTTGCAATTTTTTTTAGCTTCCAAACACTACCAAAAAAATAATAATAATAATACTAATAACAAACTAAAATGAAAGAAAGAAGGGACTGACCTCGACATTTCTTAGGCTAAGAGCACTATCCACATCTTCTGTGGTCAAAGTCGTTCTCCTCGCGTGGCGCATGCATTTTATAGCTTCCTTCATAAACCCAAAACCCAATCTTTTTTTTTTTTTTTGTCTCCAAATGCAAGAAAATAAAGTGATAGAGAAATGAGGGAAAGAAAAGATCACCTGCATGATCTCGCGAAGTCGGTACTCGACATCAGGAGCGAGAGCGAGGGCAACATCAGAAGACAAATTGGGGATTCCAATGCTTTGTGCAACCACCTCAATTGCTTCCTTTGGTACTATACTCATAATTATTATTTATGATGCAATATCAGATGCTGGCGTTAACCGATTTTGAATGTGGACGGTAAAATTCAAATCTGAAAGTTGAAGTTAGGGCTAATCGTGAAATGACTGTATCCTTGCTCGGTACCGGAGACGACTAGAATCTCTCCAAGGACCAGAGTTTATTGGGCTTGTAGCTGGGCCTAAGACAGCCTAAGATCTATGCCTACTGGAATTTTTCTACGCGGTCTATAATTTTAATTTCAACATCATTACTAGTCACTAAAATTATGGTAATGTTCTTTTTCAGCTACCTTTTTTTTTTTTTTGTCAATTTCCTATTTTTCCCTTTCCTTATTATAATTTTTTACTTAGCACTTATAATTATTTTTTATTTTTTTAATTAAATAATATAATATATTAAAATTATATAACACCTAATCACTTGTTATGATTAAACATAGCATATGGAAAACTATCGTAATGAACAATTTTTCATGCCAGATGAATTAACTCTAATTTTAACATATGAGCAAAAATAACATCACTACATATACATTGGACTTTAATAATGGTCATGCGGATTGATTTTTTGCCTTTTCTCTCAAATTATTTGATATTATTAATTGCGCATTTATTTAAATGGTACTAGCACCATCAATTTGAAAGCTCTTAGATTTCAGGCTACATTTGGGTTAGGAATCAACACAATAGTGGCACAAAGTATATATTGCTGTTTTTGAAGAAATGACAGTACAAAAGACACAATAGGGATACAGAAGGTGGAAACTATGGATATTTTGATACACAAATTGCCTGATACTTATCAATTTACACTTTGGCTTACAACTAGGCAATTTGTTTCACTCACAAAGCACCAAAAGAAGGGAGCAAAAGCCAAACGCAATGTTCCAACATGAACCAATAATTGAGGCCAATTGCACAACACGGCACACAAAAACAACAACCAGGAAAAATGGATGTGCTTTCCGTTGCAATATTACAAATATTTGATTAGCAGATATATGACGACAACCAGAAACACAATCCCAACAACAGATAAAAGCAAGCACAAGCAGGAGCAGCCACCCTTGGTGCGCTTATTCAAAATGGCCAGATTCTTCTGCACTCGCTGTTATAGAAAGACTCAAAAAGAATAGTTAATATGATACGCATTATGATATAAGATTCAGATGTACAGAACAAAGAAAGAAAAGGAACATGTACAAGAAAACAAATTGGATTGAAAAATCACTGATGACTCCATATATGGGACTACCTTTTGGATAAACACATTTTTCTAATTAACTGCAGGTCAAATATCCTCTTTGAAAAACAAAGTTCATCAAGAGATACGCATTGCACCGTACACTATTTGCCTCTTCGTAGAGACCTTGCAACATTTTTCATAGTCCATTGGGCAGTTATCAAGAAGCTATGAATCTCATAAAACTACAAGATTAGAATGCACCATTGTCCTTCCAGTTGCACCATTAAAAATCATAGTTTACTAATTCCTATCAAAGGTTACGACAGCCACAATGAAGACATAATATATGTAGGAACTTATGAACTACCTATGGCTAGCAGTATAGTACCCAATCTCTCGGAAGCAATCTAGATTCTGGAATTTTTTAACTTCCTCTCAGTTGGCCTTTTGCTTAGACCATCACTTGAAATAAACGGGGTTCAAATTTTTTATGTTAGTTTTAATGTTTATGCATATCATATTTCATTCAGTAGATTCACTAAATGTAACCAAAATCAAGAATGTAATATTATAATGTGTTGAGCATGTGCCTTCAAATGTACTCTTTAACATTTGGCTTAAGAATGTCCAGTTTTCCTCTCTTGCACTATCCTTTACATGTCCAAATCTTAAATTATACCCTGTGAACTAAACCTCAAATATATTTATGGATTTCAAATCTTTCTATCCAAATGGACCCTGAACATGCACTTAAATAGATAGGGAATTGAAATGGCAATAACACACACTATTAATCGTTTCAATAAACTCATACTTCACCTAAAGAGCAACCATCAAAAAGCAAATGTGTTTCTCAATATCAAAAAGCAAATGTGTTTCTCAATGTTCTCCTAAATATGACAGCCACTAGGAAATTCCTCCTGAGGTTGTAAACAATTCCATATATTTCTCAAAGAATGATAAGCTCTTTTTTTTTCCATACATCTCAATGTCTCACAGGGATCCAGTGATTTCATTTTTCTTTCCAACTTTATTTCCTAATTTCCATTATTGTCTATGTAAACTAAAAAACCAAAAGTATTATGCAGTTATAGATCTCAAGGCAAGAGTATTTACCCGTAATCGGGAATCAGTGACATCCACGTGTTGGTCCAAGTCATCCTGAATAGTAGGAGAGTATCAATCATATGCTCACACAGCCCAGCATGATTAATTTATAAAGTACACATCATTACTGTGATAATCAAAAAACGAAATACACACACACACACACACATATATATGAGCAAAAAACTAAAACCGTACAATAAGTCTCGTGTGAAGATCAAGCTCCTCATTCACTGCCAATGCAATATGTTTTGTACTTATTACTGTCTCCTCCAACTTCTCAAGGCCCTCATCTTGCTCTGTTACAAAGCATAGCATAAATGAATCTAGTGCTGCTAGAAACTTATATAAATAACTATGTGAAGAGCATCAAACACAAGTTGAAGCAACTTGCCTCTCATAATTTGTCGTTGAAGACCAACAATGCCATGGTTGTCCAAACCTTCAGTCTGGCTCTTGACATCAGCTGGCTTTATTTCTGGACCAAACAAGTTATCCCTATTCGCAAAGTTTGACATATTCAACACGGAAGCCATCTGGTTAACTTTTGTTTTCAAATTTGCAGCCATGTCCTTGCGACGATTCATCTCTTTCTCTGATCTGTGTATCACAAAAGTAAGCACCTATAAACTTCAGATTGATTACAATAAGTGACATCACTTTTACCAAAATCAGTATTGCCAGACCCAATGAATCGCTAAATAGCACCAGAAGCAGGAAAAAGAAATTCACCAACATTATGGGAGAAAATTATCCTTTACACACCAAAATATTGGAGTTTTAAATACCCATATTTACAAGATTCAAATGTAAACTTCAGGCAGCAAGGACACAGTAATCATTAATATCATGCAGGCAATCCGGTGAGCAAAACTTGTGCAGCCAACCATAGTGAGGTGGTTTCGTGCTGCAACCTTCATCTTCACACTTTTCACATATTTAACGATTCATTTTTCCTCCATAACCTAAACCAATAGGGCACAGGTCATAAATTTTCCCCAACAATAAGCAATGTCATGACCCAGCTCACACTAGACTATTCTGTCTTCATTCACCTACGTCTTATGCAAGTAGGTTGTGATACCCATTCAGGAGATATCAGGGAGTTTTGGTCATTTCCAATAAAAATGCGTGGATGGACCAGCAGAAAAAAAGACGATATATTCCACTGAAAGAAGTGAAACAAAGTTAGAAGAGAGAAATAGAAGAGAGAGGGAGAGGCAGAAAGACAACAGATTAAAATGAAAGCATGGCTCCAGGTAACAGCAATGAGCAAAATAGAAATTGGGCCATAAACATACACATATGAGAAAAGAGCAGCAAACAGTATCTTAACAATTGGGAAAAAAATTCAAGGTAAGTTGATTACCACACAAGATACACAAAAATAACAATCAAGTAGAACATAGAAATAACATACATCTGTTGCTTCCCAGGAAGTTTTGTCAAAAGGGACTGTAAGCTATCAAGCCTAGTCCCTAAAATCGTAATCTTCCTTCGTATAGCAGACGCATGACGCTGTGTTTCAGGCCCTGAAGCAGGAAATGAACTCCGTTCCGAGATCATACCATTGATATCGTCAGCAAGCTTTACTGCTTCATTATATTCCTTCATCCATGGGTCTGCAGAAGCTGCCATTTCACCTAAATGATAAGGAACGATCAATAGCTAAACTTAGCACAAAAAGATGTACAACCGCCATTAAACAGTACGAGAACTAATTTCCACAATTAGGCTATCATTCAAAGTGAATAAACCAAAACGCAATAAACACCCACCAGCTATAATTCAATCTGATACAAAAACAAATATAGCCCAGTTCAGTTCGATAGCTTTATCAGTCTCCCTTTTTCAATTTTCTTTTTTCCTCTGTATCCTTAAAGATGCTAATAAATGGAGCTGAATATCTAACAAAGACTATGGAATTCCAAAAAGTTCCATAATATAAAACCAAATATAGAAACCACGACCATGGTGATTCTAAAAACTCGCATTCCCTCGAATTATAACAAACTGCAAAATTCCCTGCAAAAACAAACCCTAAATTTGAGACTGATATCCCCCATAAAAACACACCAACACATAAAAAAAGCAGCGAAATTCACAAGATGGTCTAACCCTAAAGAATTTGTCAAAATTCAGCAGAGACAACCCAATCGAATTTTCTTTTTCCAAATTAACATAAATTATCAACTAACCAGAAAGAGGAAATCAACTGATCTTGTGCGACTAGGAATTGGGATCGGATTTAATTCGAAGAGAAGGGAAAGGGAATGGAAATTACCTGTGTTTGTTTTTATTTGTTGTGAAATGGATTCGGATTCTGGCTGAGAGTTGAGAGAGAAAAAAAAAAAGAAGAGACAATCAATCCGGCAAATCACTTGATTATGATTTTGATTAGCGTCCAACACGAGGTCGTATTGCGGAGTGAAGGGGTGGGCCCGATATACGAGACGGACTTTCCGGCACAGTCGGCGTTTCCACTACGCCTACGCTAATTTAAACTAAACGAGAGTTTTGTTTGGAGAAGTTGACCAATCTGTCGTCTCCTTCACAACGTTTTTAAAACCGAACCCATCACGATACTGCTCAGATTTTCTATTCGATTGGTTAAATTAATTCAATTTAATTAATTTAATAATAAATAAAATTTAAAAATATTATTAAAATAATTTAAAAATAAAAAACATTTTAAATATATAAATATATTTGTAATAATTTAAAATAAAAAATAACATTAAAAATTAATCCAAATTAAACTAAACTAATCACTAATTCAATTCTAATTTTACCATTTTGATAAATTGAACAAACCAACCCAATCCGATTTTTAAAATATTATTTCTTAAGATGCACACGATCATATCATATATTAGAGATTCATATGTGATAAACTTGAAATATATATACATATATAAGTGTTTCAATAACTGAAGAATTACTTTATTTTATTATTAGACTATTTAATATTTAAAATAAAAGTCAATTTTTAATTTTATTATTACATCATATATTTAAATCACCGAAATATTCATTAATTGAAAAAAATCAAACAGTACAAAATCCCATCTAGTGGGAAGAACACTTGTATCACCACTTCCTAAGTAGCTGTCTGCTTGCAAAATTTTGGACAAGCTTAAGTATTTGACCTTACTAAAAACCTCATCATTAGCTGTGTATATACTGGCTATGTCTGAGACACCAATCTATTATGAGCTTGCCGTACGCAGTAAACAGAGGTGTTGAATAAGATTAATTCTTTTCCATGTTACAAATTTTTTTTCTTTGATATGTTGCTGAATCAATGGACTTCATGAAACTAGTCTATAGGGCTTCTCTGAATCTACATTTCTACTAGCACCGTTCTCCACACTTGATTAGAGAAGTTACACTGAAAATTAAATATTGATGCCCCATAAATTTTCCTCAAGTCACATTGATCTGTCCTCGCGACATTCCAAGCCTTTAACATAGCTTTTGTAGGCAATTTCCTCCTGATAGCCAACCATGAGATAAAGCTAGGTCCTGGAACCCATAAAAGCTTGCACCATGGAACCTTTTCTTTCTTATTTCTAATTGCTTTCCATGTACTGGTTATGGTGAAAATCTCTTGTCTAGATGATTTTCATGATATTCTGTCTTACAATGTTTTTCAACTGAATTCTGCAAAAAAAAAAAAACTCGAGCTTCAATAGCAACAGAATCAAACGGATTAGAAAGTCTCCATTGCCCATTTCGCCTAAGCACTAAAAAATTATAGCTTTCTTTGAAATGTCTGCCTCCTTAATATTGATACCAAGAAATCAATCCAACAGATATAATCGATCAAGCCAAGGATCAATCCAAAAGGATGCTATCATACTAATGCTCGATCTTCTACTTTATGATGAAACATATTTTTATCTACTTATTTGAGCTTCAATAGACTACTCTAAATCCAGCTATAATCACAAACTTTAGTAATACTCTGAAGTTCGGTTTTTTTTTTTTTTTTTTCTAGTGTTAAATCTTGTGGTTATCTAGTTCTTGTTTTGATAATAACAAACAATGATTGTCCATTAATGTATCTGCAAGTGTTTTATATATGATATTAGGACCCTCAAGCAAATCAATTCCAAGATTGAAAACTCAAGCAAGTGTTGGAGGCATAAGGACTTGTTCAAGCTATCAAGAAGGCTCAATGTACACCATACTTACAATGTACACCATACTTAGTCTCCACAACCTTAACTTGAGATTCTCAAGTCAACCAAAAAAGAAATGGAATGCCTATACAATATGCTGAACAGTAGTTCTCAAATCATCTTGACAACCATGGCCTTATTCCATTCCCAGCTACCTCTTTTTTCTTTGGCAAACAAACCTCCTTCCACTCTATTAATCCTCCTTGTTTTGTTTGATCAATTCTCTGTAATAAAAATCTCCTACACATGCTTTCCACTTGTTTGATAATACTTTAGGTGGCATAAACACAAAGCACCAATACATAATCAAACTAAACAAGACAGAGTTCACTAATTGCAACCTACCAGCATAAGATAATATTTTGATAGTCTAATTGTTGTCTTCTAGCTATCTTATTAACTAAAACACCAATACATAATCAAACTATTTTTTTTTTAAAAGGAAATAGTTCTGATAAAATAAATTTTCTTAAAATTTTATGGCTTTTAATTTAATCTAACTTTATTATCTTTTTTTTTTTCTTTTGAATGAAAGAATTGAATTCCTTTATATAGATGTTCAAATAAAAAAATCATTAAAAATATTATTTTATTTTATTTTTTGTGAAATTTTCAATTTTTAAATAGGTCTTAAGTCTAAACTTAATTTATGTAATAATATAACCCAATAAGTATAAAATATATGTTACCTCAACAGTTTTTTTTATATGATTATTGTCTTAATTTATGCTCTTTTGTATCATTCCATATTTGTTTATCCGTTATTATTGCGAGTTGCAATACGTTGCTATGGATTACCTCTTTTAATTTAAATTCACCCTAAATACATGACATGCTGTTAACAAAATTGATCTTGTTAATTTTAAGACAGCAGTTTGCCATTTAGTATAAATAAGTAACTGAGAGTTTTGTTAATTTAATATATAAATTTATCAATTTAAAAATTATAAATAAAAATAAAAACATATAGAAAGGAACTTCAATAATAGGCAATTAAAAAATAAGAAAAGCAAATAGTGTGTAGTGTGTCTATATATATATATATATATATATTGAGTGATACACATATCTATTAAATATTACTAAAGCAAAAACTGTTGATGTAAGTATTTCTCTTTAATTGTATATGGGGCAACTTTTCCTTCGCCCAAATGTCCTTCAATAAATGGCATTCAATTGATATGATATATGTCATTCAAAATAGATATCTTAAAAGTCTTTTTATTTTTTAATGCAATCTTTAAAAATATAAATAATAATACACTTAATTTTTTTATACAACCTTAAAAAGTATATAATAAACTTAATTAATTTTTCTATATAATCGCTTAATTTTCCATACAACTTAAAAAAAAAATGTAAAATCACTTAATTTTTACTAATATCTGTCTTTATTTTCAACTTGTTATTTATATCAACTTTTTATTTAACTCATCAAAATTCAACTTCATTTATGTAACTAATATTTTATATGTTGTCACGCATCACTTAATATTATCACAAATTATTTGATTGGTCAAAGCAAATTTTTATGACAATTTCATTTTATTGTCACAAAAAAGAAAATGTAACAACAATTATAGTCACTAAAATTATTTATCTAAAACTCAAAATTACATTGGTTACATTTTTTATTGTCATTGAAATTATATTTTTAAAAAAAAATTAAATATTTGATAATATTTTTTTAATTTCACCAGAAATTACGTTTATATATCTATTTTAATTATTAATAATAAAATAAAATTTTAAAGAATTACAATTATACTTTTTTAAAAATTTAATTCAAATTTAAAATATTAAAGAATTAAATTTATACATTTTAAATTATTTGTGTTCCTCCTAAAAGGATTCACGTATTTATCTATTAATTTCATTTTCAATATGATAAACTAATGCAAAAATTTGTTAGAAAATAGAAAAAGTGTTCTAAAAATAAAAATGCCCATTTTGCAGTATTAAAAATGGAAAGAACCAAATGAAAAAAAAAAACAAAATCCTGCAACGAACTCTTGCCAGGTTCACATAAAATACAATAAGCTTCTACAATCCATGTATTAACAAATCCCCAGGCCAAGGCTCAGTTAGTAGTTCAAGATCTCAATATTCCTTATGGTTGAGACCAGAAAAGGGCTTGCCATCAACAAAGTGCCTCAAATGCGGCTTCGGCTTGGGCTTCAACCATCTGATTTGTTCTTTTTTCTCTTTTATTGGTAGCACTTTTCCGGCTACTTGAAATACCAAGAATGGCCTCTTTGAAATAAGACGCAGCTCTCCTATAACTTCTATTGAACGGAAAGTCTTTCAGGGCAGAGTGATAAAGTTATTAGCCATTATTCTTTGTTGGAGTTATGGGATGATCTTTTTATATTCTTTTGGTTTTCAAACCATAATTTTTTATCTATTTTTTTTCAAAGCAACCTCATCTATATATCTTATCACTTTTTTAAATCACAAATACTTATTATTTATTTGTCTTTTACAAATATTTTTATTTAATAAAATATATCACATTATTATATAAGCACTTTTCAAATTATACTATTTTAACATGAGAAATTTTATTACAGATTGAATTTATCAGAGACTGAATTTATCATATAAGATGATAAATTCATCAATCAAAAAAATTATTTATATCATATAACTTATATTATTGTACTATATTATAATATGTTAATATAATTTATTAAATACATTGTATTATTATATGATAATATGTTAATAATATTATATAAATTATATTATTAAATATACTGTTAATAATACTATGTATTATTATTAAATATATTACAATATAATATTATATAAATATTAAATATATTTAAATATAATATTGAATATTATCAATTGATATTAAATATTTATTAATATTAAGATTATATTATTTAATATTATTAATGAAAATATTATTTATTAATAATATTTAATATATTATAATAATTAATATTATATTATATTATTATATATATTATTAATAATAATATATAGTATTTAAATATATATATTAATTATATATATATTATTAATATATATTATATTACTAATGTTTAATATAAGAATAAATAGAATTCTGCCATGGAAGAAAAAAAAAAAAAGAAGACAACAAAAAGAAGAAGAATGGTACCTTTTCAACCATGAAAAAAAAAAAAAGCTTCCAAATAACCTGTAAATCTCTACAAGTGTTATTAAAAGAATTTATTGTGTTGAGACTAAGTAAACTAGAATTTTTAATAAAATACTAATTAAACTAGAATTCCTATTTGATAAGAATAAAATTAAGTGATAAAGAGGAAATAACAAAAATTATGGTGGGAACCAAAATAGCAAATTCAATATTTTAAATTATTAATTTAAATTTAAATATATTATAGTGATAAGTTTTTTCTTGTAATGAAAAGTGTTAAAAATATATGATTTAGTGACAATAATTAAAATATATGTGACAATCGTGATTTGTAACCTAAAAACATCTTTTATATGACAATTACAAATTATCATAATTTAAATTATATACAAAAAAAATACTGGTTAAAAAAACTCAAATTTTTAATTTAATTTTCTAAAATTTGTGACATAATTTGTCACCAAAAAATTTAAATTTTTTTGTGATAAGTATTTCACATTGTCATGTAATAATAAGATAAAAACATAAAATTATAGTTATTGTGACAAGTTAAAAATTATTGTCATATATTATTTATAATTTGTGATAATATTATTGATGATCATATAAAAATTGTCACAAATAACAAAATTTTTATTTTTTTGTGATAAATATATAATATTTTTATGTAATCAAAAGATAAAAAAAAATAAAATTATTATTATTGTGACAAGTTGAAAATTATTGTCACATTTCATCTGTAATTTGTGACTTTATAAAAATTGTCACAAAAAAATGGATTTCTTGTAGTGCTAGTAGGGTTAATGAGTGAAGTATCAAAAGCCTTTGTTAGAAAATGACTGGAGTAAATAAACGTTGAAGAAAAAAAATATTCAATGTTTACGCTAGAACAGCAATCTAACTGTTGCAGGATGAATTTCTTAACCAGGCTTAGGCAGCAATCTCAGAAAGGGTACTTGATACTTGGTAAGCATTGCTTGCAATCAGAAGGGGTGCTTGATACTTGGAAAGCATTGCTTGCAAAATAAAACATACTTAAACCACATTTAATAGTAAACAGTCTACATTACTACTTGATGGTCAAATGATACAACCACGTGTTCAAATAAAAAACAAATGATACAACATAGGAACAATAATACAACACTAACACAAGCACCCAGCTAGATCCAATTTGGTTCTATCCAACTAAAACTTAATAGCTCTCTTGTGTTGTAAAAGTACACCAGGGAGTAGCACTCCTCACCATCGCAAGCGCCAAATTTTCCCAAGTCTAGAGCATAGAATGTGACATTTTTGCCATAGAATCTTGGAAAATAAATTTTATTCTTCATGTCTGGAGTCTTTGCCACAGCAGAAAATGATGCAAAACGGCTAACGAATAACATGTGATTCCCCAAATCTCTAACTTCAACCCAATCCATCATAGAAATGTTCAACTTGTAAACTCGAACAAATTTTCCCATGAAACCGACAAATACTGATAGGAGCTCCCCATTGCATTCTAAGAGAAACGTTTGGTGGAAGGATTTACAAGGTCTTTGAGGCTTTTCCAGAGTTTTCAAACTACATCTTTCTTCCTCTACTCTGAAAACTCCTAAATTTCCATCTTGACCAAGAAAATAGAAAGCTCCATCATAGAAAACAGGACTATTATTTTCACTAGGCTTGAAGTGAAGGCTATCATAGAGTTGAAAATGATGCCAATTTTCATCCATCCCTAGGCGAATGAAATCAATGGCAACTACATTAGAGAAATAATCAGATATCCCAGCAACAATGCAATCTGAAGAAGTTGGCAAAGAAGAGAAACCAAAGCTCAACACTGTAATAAATATGTTGGGAAATTTAGGTAATGGAACAACTTTCTTTGCAAAAGGATTCCAACACATGTTCTCTCCAAAATCCCCTCCAAACATTAGGGACCAACCTTCTTTGGAACAGCCTATATTAGGAGTAGAATTCAATATATAAGGAATTTGCATACGATACTTTTCATTGGGACGCATTGGATGGACAACAGTGCAAATCCCTTTATCTCTGCCGCAGGACATGATCCAAGGATATGAAGAATGGCTTCCAAACTCCATCAAAGTGCTTCTCCACTGGATTGGAGGGGCAGCTAGTCTGCAAATAGTGTTAACTGCACGGAAACTCATGCAATCAAACAATGCAAGGCGATCAGCTATTTCAACATGCATATCTAAGGGGAGATTGAAGAACTTTGATCCTCCTGCAATTGCCTCTTCATTCCCTTCAACTTCTCCGTCTTCCAGATTGGTTTGCTCTTGCATGTCATTTGGCCTATGCTTCAACTCTGGTCTTATCCAAAACGGTGACCGCCAGGCCTTTGGTAAATCTTGACAAGGCAGTGAAACTGAAACGCTTCCATCTTCAATGTTGAATGAATAGAGGCTTTTATCATCCGGCAAAGTAAAGTAAACACAGTTGGCTCTAATTTCAGGTTCTATTGCCGGGCAAGAAAAAGCCAACTCATAATGATCACCAATAAAGAAAACTTGGTCTTTGATATTGTTTACCTTAGTCCAAACCATTCCTGACAAGTCCAATCTCCAAATATTTATCCCAATTACTTCGTTACTTTTCCTCCCCTTGATCGTCATGTATACTAAGAAAAGATCGCCGCAAGACTCCACCAGGAAGTAAGCAAAACGCATCCAATTTGGTGATGGCATCTTTGTGTTCACCAAACTTATGAAGAGCAGATTCCCTTCAATTTGGTTGATCTCGACTAGTCTATTTCCCTCCCTAGTGAAAGAGTACAATTTCCCATTGCAGCAAACAGGACCGCGATGAGAAATACTGAGAGAATCTCCTATGTTCTTGATCTCCTTATCATACCATTGACGTCTCCAATGTGAGTCTCCAGGTTTGCAAAACATAGCTAAGGGCGAACCCACATCAAATACCACAACCATGGTATCATCTATGCTATTGGTAGGACATGATAACAGAGAAAAAACAACCTTTTGATTACGCTCTAATGTCAATGGAGGCAAGTCTATAGACTTCAACGTCACAGGATTCCATAGAAAGTATCGAGTTTCTTGCAACAACACCAGCCAGCCTTGAGAAGCAGCCACGACCTCACTGTTTCGCAATTCAGGAATGCTTTTACAGCAAGTATTTTCAGGGTTCACAATGTCGCAAAAGATTTGATTTTTATTTCTTCTGCCTTGACCAAAAACAAGCCATGGGTAGGACACGGTGGACGTTGACGCTCTCTCCTCTCCATTGCCAAAACAAACACTGGTACAAAATATGTGATACCCATCCCCAATTTATACGCACACTGAAATACAAATTCTAACAGGATCTGGACTATGCTAAGTCCTTGCAGTAATAGATTCCTAATCAATTTAGGAGAAATCTTTTATTAATTATTTGGTAACGGGTGAAAAATTTTCAAATTTTGTTATTGAAATAAATAAAAAAATTTAGCGTCCACATCAAATCAAATAACATTAATTAGGTTTTGTTTTTAGAATAATTTCTATGATTAGATGCAACTATTGCTCCGTATCGTAGGCCATGTTTTTGCTACAATTTCAATTACTGTGTTTGAAACTTCTAAAATTAATTTCTTTGCATATTTGTTATTATTTAATGCTGCAGTCCATACTTCAACTTTTATATAAAATATATCATAACTAATTAACAATATGATGCATATCAAATTGGCCACTATCTTTTCGAAAATGTGTAAGAGAAAAATTTGTTCTTTAAACTAATTCAATGTCTTAGAAAATAAACTAATAAATATTTAAGTTATATTTTAATGATAAATTTCTTTAGAATAGTGAAGTTCATATCATATAATTGATTTTTCAAATATTTCTTAGAAGTTTACATTGTTCAAATAATATATTATCTAAAATATACATATTGATTTGTTTAATGAGAGATTGAGAAATATTTTTTAAATGAGAAATAGAGATATTTTACAAATTATAAATTCAAATTTAAAAGTTAGAAATTTTTTAAAATCTAAATATAAAATTATCATATAAAACTATATAATAAGTTTAATTATGCAAAAATATTATTAAATTAAATAAAAAATTAAAAATATCATCTTAATTAAACTTATATAACTTATTTTTAAATATTTAATATATTTATTAAAAATTTTATTTTAAATAATTTATTATTTACAATAATCGAGCCCTGCGGCATTGAGCAGGCTGTCTGCGAGTTCCATCTAAAACTCTAGTTATTAGATGTTTTATTTTAATATTGATTCTTATTATTATAATTAGTTATTTAATTAATAAATTATCAATAATCTATATTTATTTATAAAAAATATTTTATTTTTGTAAAATTAAATATATTTAAATTTTATTATTTTTGTAAAATTAAATATATTTAAACTTTATCTTTAATATTTTAATTTGCTAATAATTATATTTATCGACCAATAAATTTAGTAAAAATAAAAATTAATATTTCCTCTCTTATTTGATATAAATATAAACTATAGGTGAATTATAATTATAGTTGAATTAGTATAATTTATATAAACTATAGTTGAATCATAATTTATTACAATATTAAAATTAAAGTTATTGCTATTCATATAAAATAGAGTAAATTATTATATTATCAATTATAATTTTAAGATCAATAAATTAACAAATTGGTGCAATTTATACTGAATATTATGAAATTATCAAATTAAATACACCATAATTCATAATTATATCTAACTAATTAAAATATTATGTATATAAGAGAATTTTATATACCATAAATACAATGATATAATAATAATAGATAATTATATATAAAAAAAATAAATGTAGAAATGCACACATAAATTTTATATAATTCAAATTACAGTTGCATTAATTATATATAACATTTTGTGGGAAAAATTATGAAATTTTCTTAATTATATAATTTATAATGGAATTCGATAAAAAAAAAGATTTATTTGTGAGATTGAAATTCAAATTTCAATAATATATACAGTAGAGTTGAAAAACTTTTAAACTTCCTTAATAACTTAAGATTGTAATGAGAGAACCTTCATGATCAAACTTAAAACACTTCACATAAGTTAGATACTTTAACCCTTTAATTGTGATCATCAAAACAAAAATTGAGACCTAGACGATTCAACATTCTTCATCTTTTTTTTTACGGTGACAAATAATATAATTGAGTATGTATTGTATAAAATAATTTCTATTTAACTTCTCCTTAATCTAAGCATATTTTAAATGAAAAGTAGTAATTGGATTATCTCACATAAGTTTTACATAATTCCTCTCCTTATGTCTTGTACATAGTTTTCACATAATGCATTTTAATTATCTCTCATTTTGTCACATATATCTCCCACTTTGTATCGTAAATTAAGACATATATTATATCAGTGCATCTAACATTTCCAATATATTTGTCACTTTATCATTTTCAAAAAGATGGATAACAAAAGAAGTATAATGCATAAATCACAGAGATAATGCATGAATAGTCAATTAACAAAGAATTATGGAGCATTAACAGATAAATTGCAAAGTTTAGTTATTAAAAATGAAATTTCAAATACTATATTATTTTTGAAATAAAGAAAAGACAACAAGAGAGGAGAAAATTTGGTATGGGAAACAATGGTTAAAGGATTTTAATCAACTGTAATGTCTAGATTTCTGGGTTAACTAGTATGTCTAGTATTTCTAGAGAATGACTCTTAGCATAAACTTGCTTGGTTTGCACTTCATCAACTTTCTCATTCTTGTTTTAGGTTATGAAGTACTAGATTTTAAATCAGGCTTAAGGTTTATAATTTTAATCACTCAATTAAGGTTTATAATTTTAATCACTCAATCTAGTGTTTGAGTTACTTCCCTAACTTATGAACTTATCTTATGTGCTTTTCTTTGCAGAGCTATAATCTTGTTATTCAAATTGCTCATTTTAGCATTAAGCAAGGTTAGCTTTTATGAATACCTTTTCTTCAAATTTTAAGAGGGAGGGGCTTTGATTGGAGGAGCAGAAAAAGTTGGCCTATTAGATTGAGCAGTTTTATCTATCTCAATAGTTCCTACAACATTAACCCTTACAACCTTTTCAAGATTCACATCATTCTGCGTTCTTGTTAGTGAGAAAGGTGATTCCATTTGCTTCTTTTTTAAAAATTTCCATACTTAGAAACATCTTCTCACTAATTACCTCATTTAGGCATAATGTTAATAAGTTTAGAGGAGTGTTTAACTTCTTTCTTCTTTCTTTTCTCTTTAGTCCTTAGGATAGCATTCATAATTTTGGTGATGTAACGAGCCATCGCAAAGGCGTTTTTCTTGTCACTTTGAAGTTCTAGCCTTTCCATAATAACCATGATGTGTCAACCTTCTTCTTATTGACCATGCATCAAAGATGAGACATATCTCATATGGTACAGTTTTCATTGAATTGCTCTTTGGCATTTATGTTTCAGACAATGAATATGTGAGTAATTCGTAAGGCATGCCTCCTTATCTTAGATGTCTTGTTGTTGGAGTTGTCATAATTTGTTGTTCCATCAAAAGTCATAAGTTGTTTATCACAATATTTATAAAAAAAAATAAATAAACTTGCAATAATTTTCTTTTATGTATTAAATTCAAAAAATTCATATCTTGTGAATTTTTAATTAATTCCAAAACTTTTAATTAAGTCAATTATATTCTAATTTGATGAATTGATTTTAATTATATCTTAAGTGAAAATCAAAATTTAGTAAAGTATATATTTAAACTTTATTGACTCTTATACTGTTTCAATCAGTTCAATTAAATACAATTTAAGTTTAAAACTTAATTAATATGATATCTTAATTTTGATTAAATTTAATCTAATTTTGCTTAATTAAATTTGTTATGTATTTTCATGTGATGAATTTTAATTTATATTTAAAGTTAAAAATTAATAAATTTAAATTTAAATTTATAATTAATAAAATTACTCAATCTCTTATTTCTTTTTTTTTTTTTAAAAAAAACTCTTCTTAATCTCCTTAAAAGAATTCAAATTTATATTTTAAATAATAAATTGTTTAAACCATTTAAATAAAAACTTGTAAAAAATATTTGAAAAATCAATTACATGAACTTAATTAAGATGATACTTTATTTTATATTCAATTTAATTTCATTTTTGTTTAATGAATTTTAATTTTTATATTTAAATTTAAAATTTTAGATTTATAATTCATAAAATCTCTCAAACATTAATTTAAAAAAAAATCGTTCAATCATTCTTTAAAAATTAATTTTATATTTTAAATAATAAATCATTTAAATCACTTAAAACAAAAACTTCTAAAAAATATTTTAAAAAATAATTACATAAACTTAATTAAGATGATGCTCTTATTTGTATTCAATTTAATCGAAAAATAATCCTTTTTTGCTGGATTATATTTATTATATACTTTATATGATAAATTTTAATTTTATATTTAAATCTATAAATTTTTAAAATTCAAATTCATAATTCATAAAATATCTCAATCTCTCATTAATTTTTTTTTCTCTCAATCTCTCTTTAAGAAATCAATTTTTATATTGTAAATAATAAAATAAAAGAAATATTTAAAAAAATTAATTATATGAGTTTAATCAAGATGATACTTTTTTTTATTCAATTTAATCTCATTTTTTAATTAAATTAATTATAAACTTTTATATGATAATTTATATTTAAATTTAAAAGTTTATAAAAAATTGAAATTGAAATTTGTAATTTGTAAATTTTTTAATCTCTCATTTAAAAAAAATTTATTTCAATCTTTTCTCAAAAAATGGTTTATATATTTTAAATAATAAATTATTTAAATCATTTAAAAGAAAAAAAGCTGCTAAAAATATTAAAAATCAATTGCATATACAAACTTGAACGTTCTCGAAAAATTTATTTATTATTTAAGTTCATAGAATAAAATTTTATAATTTAAAAATGTAAAATTAATTGTTTATCAACTAAAATAAAAATGAAATTTTAATACTTTTTGAAAATTATTTAAATTAAATAAAAAATAAACATTTTATATTAATGAGATCTAAACTTAATTTTGAAATTAAGAGGTTGTTTAATAACATCATTCAACACTTAAAATTAAACTTTTAAACATTTATTTTTTAAATTTATTTGCTAACCGTTTTTGTACATCATTGAAAAAAATTCAGTTAAGCTAAAATTTCCTTAAAATAATGAGTTAAAATTTTTAACTTAAAATTATCTTTTAATAGTTCGACCAACATATACTAAAATATTTTTATTAATATAACATTTATACTCTGAATAAATCAACAAACTCTTTTTTAAAAATAAAATTCATTTAATATCTATTCAATAATTATAATTATCAAATAAATTAATTAGATTTAACTTTTAATTTTCAGTTCATACTAAACAACTATACAATTAAAAATTTTTGGCATTTAAATCATTAATTACTTAAAATTCAGCTCTTAAATTTTCAATTTTACCTAATAGCACATAATTAAAAAAATATAAAAGCCAACTGAGTTTCAATATATACTTTACTAAATGCTTATTTAAACTTGGAATATAATTGAAATCAATTTATCAAATTAGGATGTGATTAACTTAATTAGAAGTTTTAAATATAATTAAAAGTTTGTGAAAATGTGAGAGCTTTTTGGGTCATTGAATCTAAAAATTTGTTAGTGAAAAATATTTATCATAATAAATATGCATATATTATAAATTCTGCTATAAACTTTCTCATAATACTTAATCATAATATCTTCACACTAATTTCTACTTCACACCAAATTACATATAAAAAAGTAATATTATCTCAATAATATTTTTTTTATTATATTAAATTATTTAAAAATCATGAAAAAATTATTTTATCACAATAAATAACTTTTTATTCTTATACAATAAAATCAATCAATTTATAACAAATACAAAAAGATCATAATATTTAAATAAGATTAAATTAAAATTAAAATTATAGGTGAATTTGAATTTAAATGTAAATTTAATTAAATAATTAACTGGTGCGTCTTGGTTTTTAGTCTTTTCTGTTATCCTTCACGCCATTCCTGCTAGTTTGTGAACCAAAACCCCCTTCACGCCATTCCTGCTTGTTTGTGAACCAAAACCCCCTTTCCAGATTGTGTGAACCCTAGGCATCGCTGCTCATTTCTGCCGCCGCCATCTCAGATTGTGCGAACCCTAGCTATCGCTGCTCCTTTAACTTCGAGATTCTCGCGGCATTGCTCAGGTTAAGAGTGTTTCAACTTATAACAATTCTTGGGTCTTCGTTCTTTCTTGAATTTTTTGTTTGGTTCTTGAGAAAACAATAATTTCCGAAGTTGAACGTGAATTTACCTTCCTACAACTAATTGATTCCCAAATTAAGTCTCAAGTTTGTTTCTTTTTCCTCCCTTTTTTGTTTTTGTTCTGTTTGTTTGTCGAGAAAATGTGGAAAATTGAAGAAATTATGGTTTTTTCAATATTTCAAGCATGTTCTTGTTAAGCATTCTCGTTATTACATTCCTATGATCAAATTCTAATCCCCAAATTTATATCTCTCTTTGCAGCCATTTATCTTGGACTTACGGTTTAGAGTTTCATATTTGGTATGTATAATAATTACTATTTTCCAGTCTTTTGTAGCATTTTCAACTGTTTTCCCTTGGTTTTGCTATGTAACTTTTCTGGAATTGATTTTGAATCTCTTGTCTAGGTCATTGTTTCCTGTGATTTATCTGTTTGTTCTCTGTTTTCTTATTCCATGTGGAATGCGTTCTTTGTCCAGTTATTTGCGTCGGGACAGTTAATTTTTGTAATAGATTAAAAAATTTATATATGGCTGGGATATATAATTGGGAGTATTGTAATATAGAATGTTGGAGAAATCTCTAATGACTGTAAAAGTTTAGGGTTGGAATATGTTAGCTATCTGTCCTTTTAAGAAAATGTGTGTGATATATGTGTGTTGTGTCCTTTATGAAAATATGTGTGATATACCTGTGTTTGTTGTCACAGACTTTGAAGGTTATTTCACTCTAATTATCCATCAACAGAACACTAGGGAATTCTGAGTATTTAGGTGGTGAGACACATTGCTCAATGGATTGCCATAGTGATAGGCTATTATATATAAGGTAAAACCAGTGGTTTAAAAAGCCTGGGATTAAAGGAGATGTTAGGTACTTTTTCAAAATACTTGATATGAATTTCAAGGATGGTTTAAGAGTGATAGAGAGTGACAGTTATGTGTATGAGATGAGACTACATGCTGCTGATTATGGTGACATGAAGTTGTAAATTGAACACCTTGATAATTATCCTGTGAATGTGGGTGCTAAAACACTATTCTTAGAAAGTGGATTACATAATATACTGGCATATTGTTGGCTAAGAGAATGTTTTCAAACTCTTATTACTCTTATACCAAAAATTGAAACCCACTAATATGCGAATTGTCCCATTAGCTTAACATGATGTTCAAAATAATTAAAATTGATGGATCATAGAGTATCCCCATTGGTAATTGAAAAGGACCTAGCTAAAAAATTAACATATCGAAGAAATGAGGATGAGATTCAGAAATTCAATAGATCAAAAGTTGTTTTAATTGATTAATTCCTCTACTAATAATATTTAAAACTTGTTTCTTCCCCTCCAATTAAGAATTAATTATTTAAATGATCTATGATTCGTCTTCCATTCATATGTATTAATTATCTATTATCTTGATTTAGATTTTATTCAACTCATATTTTTAAAAAATTTTGGCTGTGGTTTATTATTATTTAGAAAGTTTATAGTATTTTTTTTCGAAATAACTAATTTTTTCATCCATCTTCATTGATCCGAAACTCTTGATTAAAAAAAAAAAAAAAAAGTAGATAATTTGACCAATAATTGAAGTATATATTATAGTGGCTTGCATTCATTTAAGAATATAAATAGAATCAACCAGCATTGCTAATTATATTCTAATGTAGTTTTTTCTTTCAGTAACTCTCAGAAAATATTATATATGCTCCCATCAATACTGATACATTATATTCAATATACTTCTATTAAATCATTGATAGTAATTATTGAGCTTTTGATATTGTTATTTGAGAGTGATTGAAAAGAAAAATTGCTTAGCTTTCAAGTGAAGGCCAAAAAAGGTTGTAAGTTTGATGTGTTTTATTGAGCACCTAACAGATGTAAAGGGGAAAAAAAAAAAAACCAGAGATAGGTTGGCACAGATCAGATGGAAATTCTGAGACTGTCACCATATGGTTGGACCGTCGACTATGGAAAAAAAACAATGTCTTGAATTTAATTCAATTAGGCACATTATCTTCTGTTCTTTTGACTTGGTTCAGGAAGAAGATAGAGAGATGTTCAAGTGGTGGTTAACCATGTGTATTGCATTCTAGTGTTTTTGTCTGCCTAATAATATTCTAGTGTTTTTTTTTTCTGCTCAAATGGGACAAGTATGTAGGCTTTGTTCTAGAATAAAATTCATCCAAACCTTCCTTCTTAGCGATTGTGACTAAGCTTCTAATACTTGTTCCCTTTGCTTTATAGTTTAGTGTCATAAAAGTTATTACCACGTCTACTACATTTTGGTCATTTATAATCTTGTTTAGGAATTCTGATCATATTGTCTTCTATTTTTTAGTACAGAAGTTGTATCCAACTTAGGTTGGATTAATCACTTTCTAATCTCATGAAATAGCCTAAAAATTTCAGAAAGCCAATAGCGAAATAATGTGATTACTTATTATTTTAAATAATTTTAATTTAAAAAATTGTTTGTAATAATAATAATAAACTTATCATAAATAATTAATAAAATATATAAATAATTTAAAATTTTATATAACTAATTAAGATGATGTATTAGTTACTACATTAAAAAATAACTAAATAATTAAGGTATATAAGATACAAATATCAATTACCTAATTAACTAGTTCTAGTAGTTTTTAATTATAGTTGTATTCAATCTAATTTAAGTTTAATGCATCATTATTTATGAACTCTAATATTTATCTTTTTAATTTAAATTGTGATATGCTTTGTCATTGGTATGATATTTTTATCTCTTATTTTAGAAATATTTTTAATTGAGTTTGAATTCTTAATTGGATAGAATTAAACAAAAATAATTCTATAAATAGTTTAGTTATTCCTAGAAACCCGTGCAGTGCCCTTCTCACTCGAATTGTGAGAGGTTACTGAATTGTCCAGTTGGATAGTTTGAAAATATATTATTTTAATGTAAACCTAACGAATATAACTGTTTACATACATAGAAAGTTGATAGCATAGCTCTCCATTCTCTGTACGCATTTTGGAATATGTGCTAATTCATGTGTTTACCTTAAATGGCTAAGCAAATGTAATAGCCAACCAATTTCTACTTAACTACTACATTAATGTTAGTAGCTAAAGTATGAAGTTAGTGACTACTCGTCGCTTAATAGCGACTAAAAACATCATAGTTGCTAAATAGCAACTACAAAGTTTAGTCACTAAATTATTGTCATTTAGCGACTACAAGGCTATAGTCTCTAAAATAATAGTTAGCTACTACACGGGTTAGTAGCTAAATAGTCGTTATTTCATTCTTTATAGTTCCTTCCATAATTAATTAGCTACTACTTTTTAATGTGTTAGCTACTACATTTTGTAGTCGCTAAATAGCTACTACTTAGTCGCTAAATTCAACTTAGGAAAATAACGACTACATGATGCTAGTTGCTAAGAGCTTAACTACTACAAAAATAAGGTTGAGCTACTACTTTGTTGCAGTAGCTAAATCCAATTTTTTTTGTAGTGATTTAAACTAAACATAAAATTTATATCATTTCCTTTTAAATAAATTCTATTTTTATTTTATAGTATGACAAACATATAAATTCATTTGCAAATGAATTCTATAAAAAAAATTATTTGCAAATGAAATGAATTTTAAGTTAAAATTGAATTAGACACCATTTTAGAGTTTAGGGTCTTAGAAAAATATTTTCTTCACGAGGTAAAACACATATAATAAAGTAAAATTTTTGAATACACTAAGATATATTTAATTTGTAAAATAATTTAAACTTTTTTTTTAAATGTGTTAACGATCCTATTACAGTTCATGTTATAAACCTTTGGATATCGGGATTGAGGGAGAAAAAGAAAATCATTTGTTATGACCTTAAGTTTTATATGTATGGAGTTCTTGTTGAATCCTTTATTTACCATTCATGTAGGCAAGTTTGGTAGCAAAAGGGACATGTGGATCTGTGAGGGCCAAATTAAAATTAGGAAAGAAAGTAAACATGACTGAACTTGCATTCAAAGATGTTTTCACCGTTTTTATCACTGCATGTTGATAACCCAAATACTTGGTATCCAGTAGTGCAATCCTAGCCAAAATTGGTAACCTTTTTCTTTCATGGTAAGAGAGAGCAAGCCTTATCGCTCCAAAGTAAATGTGAGTGTACTTTTGAGAGAGCCATTAGTGTAAGAATTCTAGAGGTATCTCCAGACTAACAAACTGTTTTTTCCCTGAGCCGAAGTAAATGTGAGTGTACTTTTGAGAAAGCCATTAGTGTAAGAATTCTAGAGGTATCTCCAAACTAACAAATTGTTCTTTCCCTGTGGCTGGAATAGTACACTGGTCAAAGGTTGATGACTATACATATTTTTTAATGGGTTTGGAGGTATGTTTGATATGAATTTGAATGGAACGAGTTCATGAACCTTTTCGCTTTGAAAAAGAATCATAAGGGTTTAGGAAATGTATATTAGTAGCTTGAATTTTCTAGGTTTCAGGAACATAGCTTAGTTCATAGAGGTAATTTGTTTTAGAAGAAGAGATTCATTTAAAAGGAGGAGGAATAGTTACTGTGAGGGAAGTAAAAGGAGTAGTTTGAGAAATCGAAGTTTATTCATGAGAGGATTCCATAGGTGTAAGGTTGCCTCTAGTTCTTTATTAATTACTTTTGCAACAAAAACACATATTATGCTCTAATACCAATTATGCACATGTTATAACTACAGGTCTGAGTAGCACCAAACTTTCGAACACTCCAAATCCTCGTGACGCCTGTTCTCTTAGTGATTATAACATGGAAAAATCATATCAGAGGGGTAGATCATGAGATAGAAGAATTAATTAATAAAAGAACTTTAGGCACAAGAGGTATTTAGAATATAAAAAAACACAAAAATAATACAACCCCGCCTAACTCACAGATTCATTAATGGTATAACACAAAAATATTTATTGAAAATTTTCTTTAATATATCCTCTTTTAAACTTTTTTAATGTGTTTTTGTTTTTCATACTATCCAAAAGTAAGCATCAAAGTTCAAATCTGACCAATACAAATTTTTTTTCCAAATACTAAAAAAAAAAAATTGAAGTTATGCCATAAATGCTCTTTTTGAAGTGTGATTACAATATGGAAAGCATTTTGGTGTATTAGTATTAATAAATTACACGATAATTATGGGTGACAACTCCCATTATACCCATTAACTCACTGTAATTCACCCTTAATAAATGGATATGAGTAATAAATTAATGCTATGTAAATTTAAATGGGTTAGATGCAGGTTTTAAAAATTGACCCTTATAGGTTGGGCTTAATTAAATTTTTACCCATTGCCCTTTATACATCTTAGCTTCGTTGCCTTTTTGTTCCCATCTCATATTCTATTTTCATTTTCTTCTCGATTAAGTCACTATTGTTTTTCTCTCTCCCTCCTTTAGTCTTTAGCTTCAATCTAGTTTAGGTGAGTTGTTTTCTTTATATTATCGATATTTAGAACTTCAAGTTCTTGAGGCTGATATCTATCACGCCAATGTGTTGTGAGTTTTGTTTTCTATCTATTTCTGTTTTGGGAAATTGCTATACGTTTTGCTTTTTTCTTTTTCAAATTAAACTTCTCTGTTTACTCAAATGTGTGAATTTGTGCTACTATGGATGATTCGAAAAATTTATCTTACTAATTGGGCGTTTGTGGAAGTAGTATGCATTTGGTAGATTTTGATTTTTACCAAAATTTAATATGTAATTCTTTCTGTCAAGTCATTTATTTATTTTACTGCATGTGTGGGCAGTGCTAGAATGTGCCTTTATAGCACTTGTCTAACCATGTTTGATGAATTCCAATGTTTTTTTTCCTTTTATTATGTGATGTTTATCTGGTATTAACCTTGAATATAAGAATTAATGCAACCCCTCTTCACACCTATTTTATTGTATGGCTTTGTATTAGCTGACATGTACCAGTAAGGTTACATTGGGAACCATAAATTCGTGACGCACAACGAGGCCTGTGTTTGTTTGTGTCTTTGAGGTGGTCTCTTTGTTGGGTTGCATGTGATGGATTGGTTGGCTAACCCTTTGATTTTTATTTTCTGTTTTTGTTTCACTAAATCAAGTTTTTAACTAAGTTCAAATTTGTAATTTACTGTTTTGAATATGAGGGGTTTGTGTCTGCTGGTCAAAATGACGGTTGTTAATTCTTCCAAGTTTCAACTTGAAGCTATTATGTAGTGTCTAATTCAGTTCTTCTTGTCATAATTATGAGCTTTTGCTGATATACCTGAATTACTTTCTAAGGATTGCAATGCAAATTCTAGTGTGGATATGTTATTTTATTGCATAAAATCAGTGAGCAAAGATTGTTAATTTTGTAGGACCATTGGCAGAATCAAGGGGTTGGGGGGGCTTCAGCCCCCATAGCCACTGATGAGATAAAGGGAGAGGGATTTGGCAGGGGTTTCAACCCCTACTAAAGTGAGGGAAACCAGATAGGGGGGAGGGCTGAAGGTAGAAAAAGACTACCCTTCCCCAAAACATTTTTTTTTGTTTCCCCCATTCAAAATGACATTGCTTTGAGTCGAGAAACCAAAAAAAATAAAAATAAAAAAATAAAGAACCTAAGGGCATAAGCCCATTCCTCCCCCCTTCCCCTCACCAACACACACAAAACACTTTACTTTTCTTAGATTTCTCCTCCTGTAAAACCCCAAAATTTTCCTTTTTTTATCACCCGTTCATCTCTTTTTCAAGAATTTAATTTTCATTAATCTTTTGGACTAAACTAACAAGTATTTGGGGAATTTGCGCTCAATTTTGGATTCAATCAAGTGTGAGTTTTATCATTCTTTTTAAATTTTCTATATTTTTCAATTTTCTTGTATTTTTCATATTTTAATTCACTTAGTTTTACATTAAAATATGACATTCACTTCTTTTTCTTTCATATTTCTTAAAAATTGTGAACTGATTTAATTTAAAATAAGAACCTAATTTAGAAATAGAAAATTTAAATTAAAAATATGCTGTGAATTAGAAACTCTAATCTAGAAATAGGAAATTAAAATTAAAATTATATTATGAATTGTGAATTACAAATCTTAATTGATTTATCGTAAATTAAAAATATTATGAAATTATAATAAAATGAAGAAATTATTATAAATTTTTTGTGAATTAGAAATAAAAATTTTGAATTAAAAATATATTATGAAATGTGAATTACAAAGTCTAATTGATTTATTGTGAAATTATAGTAAAATAGAAATTTTAGTGAAAAATTAATTTATTGTGAATTACTAATAGAAAATTTAAATTAAAAATATATCGTAAATTGAATTGAAAATTTTATTGGTCTATGAATTATGATGAAAAATTCATTATTTTATTCAAGTGTCAACCAATAGTTGCTAAACGTCTGTCAAACCTACTGGTTTGTGGTAATTCTGCATCCAATGAATGGCATAAACTAGTAATTCTGCATCCATATCTGTGTCCAATTTCAAGTTTTTTATGTTTACTAATTGCTTGCTGGGGATGAGGCAACATGATTGTATTGTTTACTAAAACTTACGAAATGGGCAACATCATCATGTAGGTATCTAAAACTCTAAATGCCCATTTCCTTGATTTCACTGTCATGGGCCAAATGTTGTAGAAGTTCTCTTAGTATTCAGGTTTCTTAACATTTATGTTCTAGTTATAGTTTTTTTTTTTTTTTGAATTTACATTTTACAAGTTTTACTTGTTGGTTATAAGAAGGATTTAGTTTTTGGTGCAAAGATTTCTTAATGGTTACATTAACTTGTAAACATAAGAATTCATTTACAAATTAATTCTATTTAAAATTCATTTACAAATGAAATGAATTGTACAATGGATTTAATCCAAACACAACATTATTCTTAGCTATATTTTAAGGCATGTAAAAGTTTTGATTTCAGTTATATCAAATAACATAATATTTTTAAGGCATTTAAAAGTTTTATTTCGCTTATATGACATATAAAATGTATATTAGTTATAAGTTTGTTATTAGTTATTAGTCATTTTGCTCTTAATTTTAAATAAAAAGTCCTATAATCGAAAACTTCATTACTTTTTAAAATTTATTTATCATGCATAATTCTTTTAATATTTTTTCCAAATAAAAAGAGTGAAAAGCCATAATTAAAAGATACCATTTCAAATAAGAATACTGAAATTTCTAAAGAAGAAATTTCAACACAAACATAAAAACTATTTTAGATTGGGATTAAGACAATAATTTTACATATGGCTTAAAATTTGAGATTTAAAGTTGAATTCTTCTCTTTTTTAGTAGTTAAAAGAAAAACTATAAAAAAATGCTACATCATTATTTTAGTAAAAAATTGATCAGATTCTAATGGAAAATTAATTGTGAAATAAATTATTAATTATAATTATTTTATTGATTTGAATTTTAAAATTGAAAATTGACCTAAAGTTAAAGATATTAAATTTAATTAAGCATTTTACATATACAATAATTTTAAAACATGCTAATTTTACATATATATAGTGTTGTAATAATTTTACGCGGCAATCTTAAATAAATTATTGTAATGTTACTCAATTATGAGTTATCAACAACTATATACTGCTAAGCAATTGAGTTCTCAACATCTGAGCAACAAAAATATCTTTAAGAAAGAAAAAAAACTTCACCATTTCCCACTTCCACTCTCAAGAACTAGATTTATTAAAAGCAAACAACGACAAAAACTATGACAAGAAATTGCTAACTGATAGGTTTGTGCGGATAATAACATTTTTTCGAATGTTCACCTTTTGGAGCTTTGTAGACGTGTGATGGATGATGAGCAATATAATCTGACACATGCATGTGGCAGATGCGACAATAATCCCTTTTCTTATTCGTATCCTTATCCTTACCCTTACCCTTACCCATATTGTCTGACAAAAATCAATTAGAAGTCAATGCATTTCAAAACAATACTCAATCAATTTCAATACACAATCATAAACATAGATTGTATATTGAAATTGATTAAGTATTGTTTTGAAATGCGTTGACTTCTAATCGATTTTTGCCAGACAATATGGGTATGAGTAAGGGTAAGGATAAGGATACGGATAAGAAAGGGGATTATTGCTGCATCTGCAACACGCATGTGCTAGATTACATTATTCATCATCCATCACACGTCTACAAGGCTCCAAAAGGTGAACATTCCAAAAAATGTTATTATTCGCACAAACCTATCGGTTAGCAATTTCTTTATTTCTTGTCATAGTTTTTGTCGTTGTTTGCTTTTAATAAATCTAGTTCTTGACTTGACCCCAAAAAAAAAAAAACCACATCAAGACGTGGCAAAGGCATTGGCCGTCCCATGCCACCACCATTGCCGGCACCCAAGCAAGGCACTACAAGGAGACCCAACATTGATGCAGAGAGTGCTACTCAAGGCAAGGATTCTACCACTAAGCCCATTGATTTGGTACGTTGAGTTTTATCTTGTTATTTCACTGGTCCTTACTAAAATTAACAGTGTTTATGAGTAAATGGAATTATGCTTAGGGTGCAATTGATTCCTAGCCGAGTGGCTAGGGGTGATGCCCCGTAACCATAAGGTTGAAGGTCCCATTCCCACCATGACTGTACGTTTATTTAAAAACCCCCCTCCCCTTACTAACACAAACCACTAACCTGTGTGGCCCTATAGGGGCATTTAACCACATGACACGGCTTAAGCATTCCACGATTAAATCTGCTTGCCTTCAGCCATTGAGATTTTTCTTTGTTTATTCTAGTTCTTCACTTAGAGATTTATGCATTCCACCATTAAATTTGCTTCTTCTCTACCTTTTTGGAGAGTTTCCTTTGTTTCCTAAAACTCGACTGTTAAAACTTTCATTCTTGACAATGTGCGTTCATTTAGATTATGGCCATTACATTCTCATTGTTTCATATGGTATGAAGCAATAATTACAGTTAATTAGAAAAAATGTTTACATGTAGGCATTTGATGAGTTTATTTATTTTTCCTTTTGAATGTATTTTAGGAATGGTATCTCTTAATCCCTCTTATGCTTTGGCTTCTACTCCTATTCAAGCCTACCTGTGAAATTTTTCTATTTATACAACAGTAATCTTTTTAACACAACAAATGCTATGTTTATGATGAAAGTGTGAAATGTAACTTGTAAAGTTTTTTACTCTATATCAAGGACATTAAAACTTGTGGATACACAGTTTCATTGTACAAAGTCTTCCTATAACTTCTATTGGAATGACCTCTGATTGTAGAATTAAAGTAGAAAATTCCTCTAGATGCTACTCTATTGAACTTCTAGATGTGATATTTTTCAATGCTAGGAATTGAGTCTCTAAATTGACAATAATTGAAAGTTGGTGTCAAACAAGTTCATTAAAATCCAATTTAGAATTCATAACTTGTTTATGCAATGATGAGTTTAAGTGAGAAAATTTTTTTTTCCTAGTTGAAAAAGGAAGAAGTATATCTCTAGCTGATCCTGATTTCAATAGATTGCTAATTGTTGACACCTAGCACTTTCAATGAACTTGAGGTCTTCCATTGCAGGTCATCAATTATTGGTTGCTTGTTGTGCATTTCCGTTGCCTTTAGCCAAGGCAGTTCTTTCTTTGTTCATTCTAGTTTTTCCTTTAGAGATTTTATGCATTCCGCCATTAAATCTGCTTCTTCTCTTGCTTTTTGAAGGCGCTTTCCTTCATTTCCTCAAGCTTGACTGTTAAAGGTTTTATTCTTGCTTTATATGACTACACACTGTCACTTGCTCCACATTTCATCTAACCAAAAACACACTGCATTCATATAGATGATGACCATTACATTCTCATTGTTTCATATGGTATGAAGCAATAATTAAAATTAATTAGAAAAAAGTTTTACGAATAGGCATTTGATTAGTTTATTTACTTTTCCTTTTGAATGTATTTTAGGAATTGTATCTCTTAATCCCTCCCTTAGCTTTGCCTCTTTTCAAGCCTACCTGTAATTGTTTAAAAATAGTCACAATAAATTCAGTTTTGGCCAATTGAAATGCGTGTATCACATTCACTTCTCTAGAAATATGTACTTGAGATGTTTAAGTTTAAAAAAAAAAATGAAAATTATAACTTAAAACAATTTTTCTTCTTTTAGCTACTGTCATCACCACATAAAGAAAATCCTTGCTAACGAACACCATACCCAGAAAAACACAATGAGAAGGCCAGAGTGAGCAGGATTCTATTGATTCTTTCGCATGCTCATCAAAACAGGTTGTCAAAATTTATTTTTTAAAAAAAAATTCTTATATATTTATAAAACTCAATTTTTCAAGAAACACTTTTTCAGTTAAGAAAAAAAAAAAATTAATAAGCTTAATTGAAGGAACTCGTTTAGATTCTCAATTCACCAACATAAGAATTCCCATAACCCAGTATATTGGATTGTGATGCCGGATTGAACCATACCTCCTAATCAATTCACCAACATAAGAATTGCCATAACCCAGTATAATGGATTGTGGTGCTGGGTTGAACCATACCTCTAGCCCTAATTGATGCAACTACTCAAATATTGGTCTACTAATCCAACAGCCAAAAGGCTTATTTATCCACATTGTCTGGGTCAATTGTATCAGATAACATAGAATTTTCAAGTGACAAGAAAGGGTTAAATATGATCCACGCTGGTAACCTTACAATAACACTCATAAAAAGAAAAAGACAGAAGCAAAAATAATTTTTTTAATTTAGAATTTTACGAATTTGAATCTAAATTCAAATCTTATAACTTTTAATTCATCCAAATATTTGTGATTTTGACATTTTGAATGCCGAATCCAAATCCTTTACATTCTTTCAAAAGTGCTTTATATGGAAAAGGATGTTCCGAGTTTGAATTGTTTGGGAATTACAAAGACAATGTCGAGCTTCAACTCTTTTGTGTTGTCTAATCTAGTTTCTCATGTGCTTAGTTGAAGATTTTTCTCAGAACTATGCTGAGAGCTTTCAAATATGGCTGAGGATCTATTTTCCTATGATAATACCCACTCCTTTTTTCAGCATTCTATAATGAATTTGTGGACCCAGTTCCTCACTCGTACATAAAAGAATAATCTCATGGCTGTTATAATTTGTTGAGGCATCAATGAAGGGTCCTATTATTTATTTTTGTTTTAAAAGGAGAGAAGTGGCATAATTTTTGTTTTTTGACAATTTCCTATGTTTTCTCTTTATACTAATATATGGATTTTTTTTTTCAGCCCCAAAGCCTCATAGACCAGTGATTCTCCAGGCAACACATCTCTGAGATGTCTTAGAACTTCTGATGAGTATATTTCTTGGTTCCTTTTGTTATTATCTTGAACTTCAGAGTAACTAAGCATCTACATTATATCTAGACAGGAATGTAATTCAGAGGTAAGTTTAGTTTTTAAATGTTAATTAGGAATGGAGGCAATTGTTTAGGAGATGCAGTTTTTGACAATTTCTTATGTTTTCTCTTTATACTAATATATGGATTTTTTTTTCAGCTCCAAAGCCTCATAGACCAGTGATTCTCCAGGCAACACATCTCTGAGATATCTTAGAAATCCTGATGAGTATATTTCTTGGTTCCTTTTGTTATCATCTTGAACTTCAGAGTAACTAAGCATCTACATTATATGTTATATATGGACAGGAATGTAGTTCAGAGGTAAGTTTAGTTTTTAAGTGTTAATTAGGAACGGAGGGCAACTGTTTAGGAGATGCAGTTTTTGTACTGGTTGAGTTTACTTGGTATTGTTGAACTCTAGAATTTGTCTACATCCATACAAAGGCCTGGGCATATAAAAGTTCTATTGGAACAAACCTTACGTAGTCTCACATACCTTTCTTCTCTTATAACTACTCTATTATTGTCATCTTTCTGTGTATTTCTATGTGGAAAGTAAATGCTTAGAAAAAGATCAATGTTGCATATAAAATAATTTCTTGAGAAAGACAAACTGATACTGATGTATTATATTTTTATTGTCTATAGAAGTTGACATGATTTTAGTTTTTGGAAAATTCATCCATAGTTTTTTCAATTTTATGTGATTATGCTATAATTTTTGCTTACTTTGTACCTTTTATTTTATTTTTTATTTTTTTTGGACAGTCATTAATCAGCTGAAGGCTGTGCTGGGCAACTGTTTAGGAGATGCAGTTTTTGTACTGGTTGAGTTTACTTGTGCATGTTGAACTCTAGAATTTGTCTACATCCATACAAAGGCCTGGGCATATAAAAGTTCTTTTCGAACAAACCTTACGTAGTCTTATATACCTTTCTCCTTCTATAACTACTCTATTAATGTCATCTTTCTGTGTATTTCTATGTGGAAAGTAAATGCTCAGAAAAAGATCAATGTTGCATGTAAAATAATTCTTGAGCAAGAGAAACCGATACTGATATATTATATTTTCATTGTCCATGGAAGTCAGACATATGGTTTTAGTTTTTGGAAAATTCATCCATAGCTTTTTCAATTTTATGTGATTATGCTATAATTTTTGCTCACTTTGTACCTTTGATTTTTTTTTTTTTTTGTCTCATTAATCAGCTGATGGCTATGCTAATGGTTTTCCTCATCAGACTTCTATTTTCTTAGGAATTTAATCAAACCCATTAGATTATTAGTTAACTCGCACATATATAGGTTCTGCGGTTGACCAAGTAGGCCATAGCTTAACAAGAGCTTTTGAAAGGTGTTTATAAATCTACTTTCCCAAGAACAAATTTTGTTAATCCTTAGTGCACATTATAACCATTTGTTTAGAAGGACTAATATTACTTAGAACGTAAAGAAAATTACCCTAAATTTTAGAGCTTGCTCGTTGCCTGAACTTGTTCACGGACTAGACCATTAAATAAAAAAGCTGAACTTGGATTAGGGGTTTATCCCTGAAATGTACAGAATTTCATTAAAGATAATATTGGATTGTGGTGTTGGATTGAATTGTGACCCTAGCATTTTACTGTTGCAGCTACTCAAATGTTCGACTAATCCAATGGCTAAAAAGCCTGGTCGTCAACATTGCCGAAATTAATTAGATCAAATCGCACAAGATTGAAGAGGCAAGGAAGCATCAGACATGGCCTAAAACTGGTGAGCTGAGAGTAATACCGGTGCGACTAAAAACAGACAAACAAGATAATAGTTTTTTTTTTTTTTAAAAAAAAAAAAAGAAAGCAAATAAAAAATTTCGAGTGTCATTTCTATGACTTCAATTTGTTTATCCAAGTAATTAATTTGGCATTTTAATAGTGTGTTTGATATAAAGGCACATTGGGCAGATCAAGAAATAGAATGAGAATAGAATTGTCGTTCTATTTTCATATTTGATATCTTAATTTTCTTTAAAAATTTAAAAATGAAATTTAAAAAAGAGTAAGATGTCGTCACTATTTTTGAAATCCCATTGCCTAAATTGATTTATTTATTTTTAGGATATATTATTTTATACATAAAACAAATTACGGAATATTTGAATTATATTTTCTTATATATTAAAATATACCAATTAAAAAATATTGAAATCCTAAAATACTCATTTCAAGAATAAAATTTTAATTTTCAGTTCTTGTTTACCAAACATGTCATAAATAAATTCTATACCATTTTTAGTATAAATGATAGTTCATCTGAAATTTTATTTCATTAAATTCTTTGAATTTGTTATAATTATATCAAATTTTATTAAGTTTTTTCAAATGAATTTGAAAGTTGTAAATTTTTTTTATTATGATAAAAACATCATTAGCTAAAATATTTTTTTGCACTCTCTCCCTCTCCCTTTTTTTTTGTTTTGGTTTTTCACATTTGTGAAATATTTTAAAAATATTATTTTAATGAATTCTATACTTAAATATAAAATTTGTTTCATTTGAAATGAATTCTATTGTTCTTTTATATTATATGAACATAGAAATTCATTTATAAATCAAATATTATGTAAATGTGAATCCAAATCCTTGAAACCAAGTCTACTTATTCAGAAGGAACCTTATGAATTTAAACTGAAAAAATTTCAAATGAAAGAATTTTCCAAAATTTTTTTAAAGAAAATTTTATTAAAAAAGTGAAAATAAATTATCACAATGAAACTTAATAGAGATGCAAAATAACACAGATTAGGTAATAGTTACAAATTCAAACTATCTATCGTGGGATCTCCTTTGAATTTGGAATTAGTGTGGGTTTTGTTCTTTTGTTTGCGTTCTTTTTCGATTAACATTTGTCATTGGCCAAAGATATTAGCTTTTTTCTATAGTGATATGCATGATTATTAAGGTTTTAGTTTGAATTATTTGGAATTTGGATGGGTAGATTAACATTTGTCTGTGGAGAAACTAAAAGAAAAAAAAGGGATAGGTATCCGAAAGCTAAGATGGGAATGCAGTTTGGATTTTAGGATTTGAGATTTGTTTGGTTGGTTGGTTTCAAGATTTGCAAATTTATTAGTTTTTTTTGTATTAAATTTATCGTGGGACCCAACCTTAGAGTTAGCTTATAGTTTTACTTTCCCCATTTATTAACCATCGTGATGAGGTTTGCAGGGTTTTTTTTGTCTTCATGGTAACGCGGAGTGACTGAGATCTCCTGCAGCTTCCACAACAGTCGTCTCTAAGGGTAATTTGGTCTTTATGTACACATGCTTGCATCAGCACTGGATCAGATGATAGTATATTAAATGACGCCCTTACCCTTCACTAACTCCAGTCTTTTCTTCCAAACGGTGCAGTATTATATGCTGCAGTTGGCCTTTTGGTCTCTTCATAGTTGTGTGTCTTAAACTCCTTTCGTGACTTACCCCTATAAACGGCACCCATTACTGCCGTTTTATCCCACTCTTCTGTCATTTCGCCTTGTTGCTGATTTATTTTATTTTTTAAGATCATGTTTATTTTATCGTGCTCAAATTAATTTACTTATATAAGACTAAAGAATTGAACGGAACATCTTGATGAACATGGAACAACCAAAGATTATAATCGCTCAGTAAGAGTCAAACCAAACATTAGTAGCTGAACAATCTAAATGAATGACTATTTTTTTAATACATAATGATTAATTGGCATTTTTTTATGAGCAAAAATTGATTAAGGAAAGAATATTTAATTAGAAATAACTGAGAAGATATTTATACATTAATTCAGCTAATCTACTATATATATATATATAAAGCTCAAACAAAAATTTAATGTGACGGAATCTCTTGAATTTGGCTTTATATCTGTTAATGTGGTAAATGGTGGTTAAGTTTTGTCCAATCTATTTAATAATACTTATAACTCTGAATTCTAACTCTTTTAATGACAAATTATTCATGTCAATTGAATTCCTATGAACACTTATTATCATTTGTCTTATTATTTTCTTTTAAAATATTTATAGTTAGTAAAAACTCAATAACATATTGATTCACATTATAATTATATGTCTCTTCAATAATCTCAAACTATAACATGCCTACATAAATAATCTGATTACACTAATTTTATTTCATAATATTCATTTATGATATAAAAATTCAAAGTTCTCTTACAAACAAATAGACACTAAAATAACAAATTTATATATTTACTTTTACAAATAACATGTTTTCTAATAAATTTCACAAACTTTGAGCGAAAATTTTCTTTATTCATGTCTCTAGTGTTGCATATTTTATTTTCATTATGCCATCAATTGCACCTCGACATGAATTGTCCAACCAAAAAATTTAGGAATATCAAGCTACTCTTATTTGTAATAAATTTTTCATAATATTTTAATATCATTCAATAAATATATTGAATAATAATACTATTGATAAAATATAAACTTTCACTTCAAAACTCTTAAATAATTTAAAAATAACTTCAAATCTCGCGGCAACGGTCTTATATGAAGAAGGCTCAATTCCTTTGTACAAATGATTTTTACATTATCAATCATAAATGATTCTAATTCTTGACTATTATCAACTACCATTCTATCTTTAGTGTAGCATGACATAAATACCACCCATTAACATGAATTTCCACCAGGGTTGGCCTTACTTGAAGTATAAAAGTGAGGCTCTATACAAAATTATAGCGATGCTGTTTTTTACTAAGTAATTATTTTTTCAAACGATAAAATTACACAATAAAGAATAAAATATCAAAAAAAAAAAAGTGAAGTATATATTGAAAGATGATTACAAAATAAAAACTTTACAAATAAAAGCAAAAGATAAAAATTGAAAAAAACATAAACATATATAATTTATATACAATAATTAACATTCAACCCTTAAAAAATATTTATATATAAATCATAAATTAAAATTTTAGAATTAACTATACATATTTTTCTTATTTTTTCTTTTATTTTTTAAGCAAGAAAAACTTTTAATTGAATTTAAAAAGGAGCAGTGTTATGTCCTTCGAGATTATTATTTTCTAAAAATATTCTTATTTGAACATTTAAAGGTTATATTCAATTATATTATTATTTATATTTATCATAAAAAATCAAAAGAAAGATGAATAGGTGAAAATCTGAATTTATGATGCAAAATGATATTATACCAGGTAAAATGAAATAAAGCACAAATAATGAAAATGATGTTGAATTGATTTGTTAGCTATACTAAACTAATTAGTTAAAATTGAGAAGGTCTTCATCAATCTTGAAATTCCAAAAATGCAAAAATTTAGAGAAAGGTAAATAAAAATTATATTTATTAAAAAATGTTATAATACTTAACAAAGTTATATATTTACAGGTTCACTATGCCTATATAAAATATTACAAGATTAGCAAAGCAGGACACTCAATTCGCAATATAGAGACAATATATTTATTTATTTATTTATTTATAGTCTTTAGATATTTATATTGATAAGGTATATAAAATTATTTTTTCAATAGGACATCAAATTAACGTGCAAAACCATAATAAAAGATGTTAATGTTTCTACTGGATGATGGTACAGAGCATGTCCTGAATGGAAAAGCAATGTTCAAAACTAAGGTAATGAAGTTTAGTGTAACAATTGTAGCTCACTGAAAAATCCTCCAATTTATTGGTATTTACTATTACAATTTATTTATTAAAATTTAAATACATGGTTTATAAAAAATAATATTCTAAATAGAACCCTAGATACAAGTTAAATATTATTGTTGAAGACAATATTGGATCAACAACTTTTCTTTTTTTTGAATGCCAAACAAAGGATTTAATTAGATTATCTGCCAGTAATTTAGCTCAAAGTCAAAAAGACAAATTTTCACAATCTCCTCTTATGAGCAGAATATTTGGATCACGAAAATTATTTTAGGTCGTAATTAATATTTGATCTGATGATCCATTTAAGTTAATGTTCAAAGTAACATATATTTTTTAAAGATGATGATTCTTCTTTTCAATTTTTGTCATCCCTTATGGCAACTACTGGTTAGAGTTCAATAATTTTTCAAACACTTATAATAATACAGAACTAAAAAAAAAAAAACGTAATAAAAAACTTTCAGATTATCACTTGGTGATGAAAGTTCGTCAAAAAAAGTTTTCAAAACTTTTTATATAACTTAAATAGTATCATCATCAGTATCAACTAAAGATTTACAAACTGAATTATTCTATGAAGAACCCGCAACAAAAAAACTTGATCAATGTAAAAATTAACTTTCATATAATATTATCGTATCTTTTTAAATTATATCCATGTGATTATGTGATTTTTCAAAATTTTGTTATCACAAGCTAACTACATGATTACCTGCTGTGAAAGACAACCAGTTAAATAAAATTTATTTTAAAAACTTGAATGTCAGAACTGCTATTTTATATATATATATATATATATATATATATATATATATATATATAATCTTTCACGTTATGTTTGGAAAATAATATAAGAAGGAAAGAAAATAAGAAAAAAAAATAAAATTTATTTTTCTTCTTTTATTTTAGTTCCTCATGTTTGGATAAAAGAGAGAGGAAGAAAAATAATTTTATTTTCTCTTGTTTGAAAAACAAAATACAGAAGGAAAGAAAAATATTATTTCATATATTTTCTATTTTACCCTTTATTGAAAAAAACAAAGTTATTAGAATCAATTAGAGAAAACAAAAAAGTTATAGACATAATTGTAATTTTATAAAAAAAAATTCAATCTCTCATATTTTCTCTTCATTTTGGAGAGAAAATAAAAAAAATAAAATAATGTTTATTTTGCTTTTCCTTTTACTTTTCTTCCTTTCCCAAACAAAGAAAAATACATTTTCTCTTTTATTTTCCACTCTTTTTTTACTTTCTCTCTTATTTTCCTTCCTCCCAAAGCAATTACATACAGTTTATTTTTTTCTGCAACCTGTCCTTTACCCTGTGATTGGCAAATTTCCATAGGAAGGAAAGAAAATAAGGAAGGAAAATAAATTTTATTTTCCCTCCTTATTTTCCTTCCTCATGATTGGATAAAAAGGAGGGAAAGGAAAATAATTTTTATTTTCCCTTGATTGGATAGCTAATTATGGAAGGAAAGAAAAATAATATGTAATATATTTCCAATTTTACCTTTTATTAAATAACACATTTGAATATATAATTGTATTGTATAATGATAAAAAATAATTATTATTATTTAATTGATTTTATATGAAATTAAAATTTATATATTGATAAATATAATGTTAATACGAACAAATTCTAAAATTATTTTTATATTTGAAATGTTAAAAAAATATATTTATAGATTGATTTATATTTTAAATATTGAAATGTAACAAAAATATTTTTAAATATATTTTTTAAATATTGAAATATTATCTGAGAATTGCCGAGTGAAAATGATAACAAATGAAACAATTTTGGACCCGGTAACTAGGGGTGAGCAAACGGGTTGTTCGGTAGGTTCGGTTAGATTTTTTGCCAAATTTTAATAAACTAAATTTTTATTCTTAAAATCGAACCAAACCGAAATTTTTAAAAAACTTAATTAAACGACCCGATTAAACTGAAATTTATGTGTTTATAAACCGAACTGAATCGATCTTATAAAAAGTTCAGTTCGGTTCAGTTTGTTTCAATTAAATTACATGTATTTTAAATTTGATTCGATTTAAATGGGTTTGATTTATTAATTACTTCAATTAATTCATTTTTTTTTATTTTCTATCTAAAAAACTGAACCAAAAACCTAAAACCGAATTTTTTAAAAATTATAATTGAATAAACTAATTTTATTAAGGGATCAAATCGAACCAAACCAAACCGAATCAGCTTGGTTCAGTCGGTTTTTGCTCAAATTCTATAATTTTTTACACTGTCCAGGAGCAGAATGGTCATTTCAGTAAAATTCCCTCTTTCTTCTATATTTTTTCTCCATTTTAAAGAGAAAATATAAGAGATAAAATTTGTGTTATTTTTCTTCCCCTCTTATTTTCCTCCCCTTTTCAAACAGGATATTTTATCTTTTCTCTCCTATTGTCCTCTCATATTTTCCTCTCCCCCTTATTTTACTCTCTCCCGAGGCTAAGACTTTTGTTACCCAACTCTGTTATGTTTATTATTTTCTTAAGACTATATATGGATTAAAGATTAAGACGTTCAATGGCTACCTGTCGAACTGTCATGGAACCCTTCAAATTAGGTTAAGTTGCCATGGAGCAATTGTAACCGACGTGCCGCACCGATCGCGCCACCTGGTAGTGTCTTTTTAAGTGATTGAGACGCAGGTATTAGAGCTTTTAAGGTCACTTTGGCAGTTAACAGACTCAAGAGGAGTTTGAGGGTAAATTTTACCAATGATCACCGAACTTATCACCCTGTTTTAATGAGGCCACTAAACTTCAATAAATTTTTTAAATCACCCATCAAAATCGGGTCACCAAAGTCATTATGTAACAAGGGTAAATTACTAATATAACCCTGAGGTTTACCCTAATAAACACTTTTATTCCTACTCCTTTAAAATTGAAAAATTGAATTCCTTGCATTATCTATGCCTAGCACTTCAATTAATATGTTGTTAGGATGTTAAGTCTGATAAGATGTTCCAAAATTTTTTAGGTGTTGACGATGTTTCTCTTTTGGCTCTATTTGAGAAAATTAGCCTGATTATTTTGTTGTAATAGCTAAAAATATAGTAACTAATAATTTAATTGATTGATGTAAAAGTGTTTGATAAAAATAGTTTAAAAATATAAAATGACATAAAACGATGATAAAATAAGAAAAAATCATAACCTAATAATGTTCTAGTTAAACATTGGTTCTACTAGCTTTTTTCAAGGAGATTATAATCTAGTAATTTTTTTTATTTTTACAAATAATTTAGTTTACCAACAAAGTTTATTGGTCAATTTAGCTTATAATAATAGTCAAACTAGATTATAATTTAGATTTATAATCTAGTTTTGTCATGTCAAATGGAGTCTTTATTTCAATCTTTAACTTTCCCAAACTTTCAAATCAACGACTAATTTAAAATTGCTTATTTCATTTTGTAAAATATCATTCTATAATTATAACTCAATATAGGTTAAAATTTTTAAGAAATAAAATTATTTTCTTAAATTAATAAAATGATCAAATTGGCATTCACAAATATATAATAATTATTTTTATTTAAAACTTTTGAAAAAGTACAAAATTCTATTTTGTAATTTTTTTTTGACAAATATAGTTTCGTAATTTATTTATTAGCAAAACTTTACATTGTGGTATATTGTCGTTTGCAAAGTATACAAGATCCGTAACTTTGTTACATTTATCTGACCTGATACTAAATTTTATACATTATTTCAACTAATTATGTGTCAAAATTTTAGAAATAAAATTTTTTCATTTTAAATACAAAATTTGTTCATTTTTTCGTTTACTTTCTATATATATTTGAACAAATTCTACAGTTAGAAACAAAATTTATTCAAATATATGTATATAGCAAAAAAAAAAATTATATTTAGAGTGAAGAAATTATTTACACATACATAATTAGTTAAAAAAAATATACAAAATTTGATAGTATGTCATATAGATGTAACGAAGTTATGAATATAATATTATTTGCAAATGACATTATACCACATGGTAGAATTTTGTCAACAAACAAAATATGAGACTATATTTACCAAAAATAAAAATCACAATGGAAAATTTTATACTTTCCCCTAAGTTTTTTTAAAGAAAATCCATAATTATAATTTTTTTTATAATTTCATATCTCACTTTGACTATTTTTCTATGGTACAATGTTTTCATTATCAGAATATAGTTGTTAAAACCTATGTGTGATTTGTTAAAAAATTATTATATTAATATTTTATTGATGTTGTTCAACAATTGCTCCTTAAATATTTAACTGCACCAAAATTATGCATATTAACCATTGGCTAATGAATGATTCATAATTGTTACGTATGACTAATATATTTATTTAAAGTTAATTATTATAAATTATATTTAATTAAATTATCTCTCATTTTCAAATCTATCGTGAAATCGTTCATCTTTTATAATCATTATATTAAAAGTTCTTTTATTAGAAAAATGATTTTTTTTTTGTTAGTCAAAAGATAAGAATAAGAAATTATATAAATAAAATTTTAGAATCTGAAAATTCCGTAATAATAACGAGCCCTTTTCTTTTAACTTTTTTCTTCTTTCTCTTACACTGCTCGTTTCTTTCTTTTTTTTTTTCTCTTTCAACCTCCTTTCAGTTTATCAATTGCTGAAACAATTCGATCTCAATTTTGCTATGCCATTATCACATCATCCACGTTGTCGTTGTCATTGTCACAGTAACTTGCAGCTTTATTTGATATCAAAACAATTATTAAGAGACATGACCTCTCAGTTGACTTGCTTCCTCAATTTCCTAACTTACACACTCTAACTAATGATGGTGAGGCTCTCACTGCATCAATCTCCGTGTTGACGAAGAGTTTGTCTGAAAATTAAATGGAATAAAATAATTTGGTAAATTTATGCTTTAGATCTTATATTTCTGTTTCTAGCTTAGCATAAATCTCATTAAATATTGGGTTTTTGAATTTTATGTTTAAATTTTTTTTATTTGATATCAAAGTTCTAATCTTTGCGAAAATCTAATGAAAAAGTTTACATTGAGATGTTTTAAAAAATTATATGCTTTAGATCTTGTATTTATGTTGTTTGCTGATTGAGATGTTTGATTTTGAAAATTATATGTTTGTAAAATGCCATTATGTTTATTGCTTTCTATTCTAATTTATTTTTATGCTTAGTTATTTGATTGACAGGTCAATTTGCATTTAATATGTGATGTTATTATGCAAAAATATGGTATTGGTATTACCAATGAGATCTTTGATTAAAGCGTCACACTTCTTCCTTATTAATATTTTGATTACAGTGAGTGTCGTATATTGGTTCATTTTTTATTTTCATATTTCAAGTTTGGATATTGTGATTCAATTGATGATGTTATTATAGTCAAGAGTAATTATGAAGATAGAGGGATTTTTGAAATTTTTTTATAATATAATGAGGATGAAATAGAGAATAAAAGTTTTTAAGTAGACGAAGAGGAGGATGATATAAAATAAATTAAAAGTATCATTAGTATTTTTATATGGATTTAATAAAAAATTAAGAAAAATATTTTTTAGTATAACGGATTAAATAAGAATAATTATTTTATATGAAATTAAAAATTAAGCGATGCCTTAATTAAGTCTAGTAAATTATAAATATTTTTAGTAATAAATTCATTAATTTACATAATATTTAGTGTTTATTATTTAATAACTTTCTCGATTATTTAACATTAAATTAAAATGTTAATTGAAACTTAAGGAGGGATCATATTAGCTAATTTCAAAAGAATAGGGACTATCATACTTATTTCACTAAACTTTACGGAGTTCTTAATAGCTTTTTCAATAATGAGCGGTAAACTCTCAATATAAGAAAATAAAAATTCAATGATCTTAAAAAATAATACTTCATTCATTCTTAAATAGTAGTCATTTTGGAGAAAAACTAAAATTTCATTTATCTATTTTTTTATACAATCAATGAATTTAAATATTTTTTAAAATACACCTTCATTTTTATCATTTTTTATTAATGATTTATATAATTTCAAAATTATTTAATGTAATTTTTAATCAAACTATATCATTCATGTTTTCAAAATTAAGGATTATTTAATTTTATTCACTCATTTATCTTTTATATTTATAACTAATAATTATTTTTTAATTATTTTGAAATTTTCTAAAATGATTACTATTTAAAAATGAAAAAAAAAAAATTTAAAGTCTTGTGACCTCATTGAAAAAGAGTAATAAATTTAGCAATCATTAATAAAATTTGCACAGAATAAGGGGTTCCCATTTTACGGAAAGAAACTGCAACTATAACAAAATGTCAATTTTTATGTCTTGTTGTGTCTCCTCTTTTTTTTTTTTAGCTAGTTTATCTAATAAGAGAATTATAATTATATATATTAACAAAATATAAGCAAAATGATAAATTATAATAAATTTATTCAAAATTAATAAACAAGTCAATAATTATTCAATTTTTGACATAAAAAACTTTGATTAATTGATGATTAAGTGGTTATACAAACGTCATGGTACAGTACAGATATCTTATAAATAAACATTTTTGTTTCTTTTTCTTAAATTTTGTATAAATTTTGAACTTTTAATTTGAGGATAAAGGTTTTGACCAAAAAAAAATTTGAGGATAAATGACCAATTAGCCCCCTGAATTTTTTCAAATTGATCATTTGAACTCAAATTAACTATTTAGACTAATTTAACTCATTTAATAAAGCATTTTAGTCTAATAAAATCCAAAATTAGCATGTGAAACTCACGCCTTTAAGAGAATTGAAATTAAAAATGAAAATTCATCATTAACATCCTCTTCTCTTCTATCATTATACCAAATCTTGCATTCCTCACAAATATCATCATCACAACAAAATAAAAAACATGCATTAACTTTTCATACCCAAAACTTAGAATAAACCAAAAAAATCAATCAAATAATTGGAATAATCACAGATTTCATCGTGACCATCATTATTTTTCATCTTCTTTTTATCTTCTATTCTATACTCATGAATTAATTACTAGACAACATAATTGATAATACATAAAACTAGGATTTTTCCGTTTTAGAATAATAAGAATAAGATGATTAATTATAATTTTCAATCAAATAGTTAAATAAATCACGAAAACACATTAAGTCAACAGTAGAAGAAAGAATAAAATAACTAAAAATAAGTAGAGAGTCATTGAAAATTATGGCGTTTATTTTGCATTTTCACATGCAGAGTTGCTGTTGAATGAGCAATTAAAATCCTCTTTCACATTTTTTTTTTTTTTTTTTTTTTGCATTTCTTGTCATTCAATAGCATTTCTTCACTTTGGTCGTAGTTGCCATTCAAATATTCTCTATCTTCTCTTTTCAATTCCTAATTAATAGTCCATTCTCGATATTTCAATTTTTTTTTAATAAAATCAAACAAAAGATAAAAACTACACCCAAATAAAATTAAAGTAATAACATAACAATAATCCTTTCCATCATTTCTACTAACGTTGCAGTGTTTTATTTCCTTTCGTTTTCATCGTCATTGCCATTGCTTCTCCACATCATAGGCTCTAATAAGTATCTTTTAAAAATCTAAGTAGTGTTTTGAGTGATTGCCTAAAGTGGAGGTGAGAAATAGTGCGGCGGCTTGATTTTTGGCTTGATGCGTGATGATGGAGCTTTTGGTAGTAATGCAGATTGGCAAATAGTTTGGATTTCAATTGAATGAAGAAAGTGAAATGCAAGAAAAGTGGAAAAAAAAAAAATTAATGACAGTCGCCAAAAGTTATGCGTGCTTGACACGCTCTAATAAATGGTTAGAATAGGACTTTATTAAACTAATTGAGTAAAATTAAGAGGTTTAATTAGCTTAATAATTAATTTGGATTTACATGATCTATTTCAAAAAGTTTAGGGGGCTAGTTGGCCTTTTATATGCTTTAATTTTACATAATTATAAAGAAGACTTCAAGAAGGTAATTGGTTGTATGCCGGTGCCATATGTCGCAGAGACAAATCATATAGGGACTGTCAAAGCAGACCATGTATTTTTGTCAAATCTTTAGATTTTTGACTTGGTAGAGTTAGGTGCGTGAGGTAGAAATTAGCAGCCAGCCAGAGACTGGAGCTGGAGACCTACAAGTGACCCATAACCATAATTTAGATATCCCTGCCGGCCGGTGGCGGTCTTGATTGGATCACGCCCAATATGGACGCTATAGTAGGAGAAGAATTAAGGCCTTAACATATTAACATCTTATAAACAAATACTTACAACCCATTTGGATCCTCTTAGTACTGGGCTGATGAGAAAGGTGGGATGGTGGCATCACTGAACTATGACCCAAAACCTGCATATTCATAAGGTGAAAGGGCCCAATATCCAGCAGCGGTGTCATTGTTAGGAAACATGCCTACCACTAGCTAATGTTACATTATGTAACCAAAATAGACCATTAGGCTACCAATAAACAATAATAGTTGAGATTTTTAAGTTGCTTGCAATGCATGACATTCTCACCTCTTAACCTAAATTGGTTCAGTCGGTAGAGCTTTTTATATGACACCATTATTTGGCGGGTAGCTGCTATTTTGGACACAGCATATCTGCTTTATTGTCTATGATTAAAGAAGGTTAAGCATATTCTGTACTTTGGTTTCAAGCAGCATATTGCTTTTACTGCATTCTATCCAGCTTTACCCTCCCCATTTACTTTTCTTCTTTTTCCACCAAAACTATTCTTTACTCTCTGCAAAACTTATTTGTAACCAAAATTTCTTAATTCTTCAAGATTTAGAGATTCAGAAAATTTTTTTTGTTGGTAAATTAATCTCCAAAGGAGTTGTATTAATAAAAAAAAAACCTATGGATGCAACTGTTTATTAGGGTAGATACATCCAAGAAACAAACAGCCTAACCTATGTACTAATTGGGCAAAATGTAAACAAATGACATTCTTAATCTGACGGAACACAGTGTCCACAGTAAAATCAACCAGCTCTGCTGATGCATCATCAAGTTTTTAGCTCGCCAAGTATGGTACCCAGAAGCAATTAGAGCTACCCTTCTCTGTTTGCATAAGCCATTTTTCTCAACAGCTCGTTTAATAAACTAATAGGCTAATGACGATCTAGTAATTAATTTCTAAAATAGTTTTATTAGTTTAACTAACTTTTTTTACAAATAAAACCTATTTTAGACGCAGAGCAGAAGAGCACGTGCCTTGCACATGTCGCCAACTAATAACAGTATAATAAATAAGGGGAACTGGGAAATAACTCGGTCAACCAGCGTTGCCGTATTTCTACTTATAATAAACCCTAATAAATTCAAGTTCTTGGTAGCACATTATGCTGCAGTTCGATGACAAGCAAAGTTATTGCAGCACTGAATTCAATCAAGATCTTACCAAATAGAACCACTAATACGGTGTTGTATTCTGGGTCAGTTTTCCTTCACACACATTCTTTTACTCGTTCAGTTTCTTTGCTTTTCAACTCTTACAATTTGCAATGCTTTTTCTTCTAATCTTATGCAAGCAGAGTCATTTTATAGATTAAAGTATTTGGTGTCCTTCAAAATATGGAAACAAACGGATTTCTTTATCTGGGTCTTTTTCTTCTGCTACTTGTAGTTGACTTGTCTCTTCTTGATTTGAAGGTAACTAATAAAGACAACCTTTGTTCAGTGTTTTATATTGCTAAATTTGTTATAAAGTGGTTTGTTTGATTATGGATTGTTGAACTAGGTAAATGTGAGTGCAAAGACTGATTTAGATACACAATCAAATAACACAACTAGCTCGAATAAGCAAACAGGCGAATTGGGCTCAGTTTCAGATTCTAATGGAGTTCATAAGGAAAAGAAAAATAAAGGAAATGAAATGAGTAACGTAAAGGAGAGTATTGATAATGATAATGATGTGAAAAAAAATAATGATAGTACTAGTGGTCAATCTGGGTTCAAGAACACAGATAATGTGGAAGATGTTACGGGTAATTTGGGTGAGAATTCTCAAATGGAAAATGATGGTAAGAAAAAGAAGACTAAAGAGAGTGGCAATGGAAGGGATTCAGGGCTTGCATCAAAAAGTTCTCATATTGAAGAATGTGATCCGTCTAACAAGTGCATTGATGAGGAGAACAAGTTGGTTGCTTGTTTAAGAGTTCCTGGAAATGGTATGCAGTCTATTCTCTCAAATTTTTCGCATGTTTAATATTGGTTTTGCTGATATCAAGTCATTTGGTTATTTCACCTGATTCAGTCTGTCTATTTATATGCAAATAAATAAAAGATTTTTTTCATGATGCAATCAGCGCAAATAAGCAAACTAATAAACGATTTACTTTTGGACTGTGCAATAAATATGTATCTATACATTGTGTTTTAGGAGAATATGAAAATAAACAACTGGTATATTAACTGTAATGTGTCATAATATGGGAGTAAGCATGAATTTCATTGAAGTTATTAGTTCTGAAATCTTTTTATATTATCTTTGTCATTCGTGGAAGATCCAGTGAAATGTATGGATTTACTTCTTTTATTTCCAGATCCACAATATTCGCTTTTAATTCAGAATAAGGGGAAAAACCCTCTCACAGTTACAATTTCTGCTCCAAATTTCGTTGAACTAGAGAAAACAGAAATTCAACTCAAAGCAAAAGAAGATAAAAAGGTACGTCTATACAATATTGTAAAATTTGAAAAAACTGCAGATACGCTTGGTTCTTTGGTTTCTGTATTATTTGTCCTGGCCCCTCTTAGTCTATAACTTTGTACTATTGATTATGAATCAATTTGCACTTGTCAATTTGTCCATTTAAATTAATACTTCAGTGTGATTTCATATAAGTAGGAACTTGTCTATTTGAGAAAAATCTAAGAAGAAATAAATTGAATGAAGAATTTTTAATAACAAGTTGCTTCACTTAAAATTAGTGGCACACTGTTGATCATTATTGCTAAACTGGAACAGCTTAATAGATGATATATGAAACATGACACTGTGGCAGAGAATGCCACTTGAAGTCACTCTCAGCATGCCATTGGTGTGTTAAAGTGATTGCAGCACTGATTAATCAGTCAACAAGCTTTGCACTTTAGGCTTATGGAACCACATTCCAAGGCTTTAAACCAAGAAAGAGTGTTTGAAATTTTTTCTAACTTCAATTGCAATATATATGTTGGAGTGGGAACTGGTTGAGGACAAAGTTTTCATTTCATGCTCAATAATTGCTTTTCCATCATAATTTATTAAGCCCAGTTACTGTGAGCAGGGCATGCCTTCTAATAAAGCACATGAAGGCCTATATCTCCTTCCCTTGCTAGCTGAATTAAGGTTCATTTAGTCCTTACATTTTGCATTGGCACATTGCACAAACTAGTGCTCGGATATTGGGCATGGTCTGCTGTGCTTCAGCTAAAAGAGGCACTAATGCAAACTGTAACTTTTTGCCCTACTTTTGTGTAACCTTTTAAGTAATATGTATTATTTGTTTTTCATTCACATGTAATAGTTGATGCTTTTCTGTCAAATATGTTTCTGTCTCTAATATGCTTGGTATTGCTAGCATTGCTGTCCCAATGCAAGATATCCCTATATGTTGACAGTATTTGTTATTGACCTACATAGTGCACTGTGATTTTGTGTAACCTCTCAGGTGGAGGTCTCTATCGGAGGTGGAGGAAATGATAACTTAATTGTTTTAAAGGCTGGAAATGGTCATTGCAACCTGGATATAAGGCATTTGACCACTGAAAGTTTTGGCAAGGAGTTCAGTAACTCTCATAAGTCTGCTTACCTAAACTTCATGTTTCGGCGCCCTGTCATTGTTTTAGCAGTTGCTATGCTGCTAATACTGGCAGTAGTTTTAACATGCATCAGCTTCCGGAGGAAGCAACTCTCCGGCAGTGGCTCTAAATATCAAAGGCTAGACATGGATCTGCCAGTTTCAGGTGGGGGAAAAACAGAGTCTGAAACTAATGATGGATGGGATAGCAATTGGGGCGATGATTGGGATGATGAGGAGGCACCTAAGACGCCATCTGTGCCTGTTACTCCAAGCCTCTCATCTAAAGGGCTTGCCTCGCGACGATTGAACAAGGATGGGTGGAAAGATTAGCTAACTACAAACCAATGGGGAAATGGAGAATATATCCAATGTTACAATATTTTTGAATTTGTTTTATTTTGTTTTCATAGGTATTCTTTACATTTTAGATTCTCCAGTGAACATATAAATTGAAGTCAAAATCTTATATTTCCACTTACCAAAACTACGTCATGCTTCTGTCATATAGTTTCTTTGCTATGCATACAAATTTTCGGTACTGATGGTGGCTAAATTTAATATTTATATATTTGTTCGAGTCGGGATGAGAATGGCAATGCCATGGGTAAAGTGCACAACAAACTACTCTTCCTGAAAAAAGACGTTCTCCATCACCTGAGATTGTGTAATCTTAACGAATGGTTTGCATTCATGAAGTGCACTTTTCATTATGATCTCTTAAAAAAACTCTAAGCAGGTATTCATCAGTTATATTTCAACGCATAATGAATTTCTGGTCTTTGGACTTCATGAAATCTTGACGTGACGGTTGTAAATCTCAAACTGGTTATTACTGTCGATATTAATGATTACTCGTTGGGCTGAACCAGAGCTAGAAACAAAAAACAATCAGAGCTGGAACCCAGTTGAGACTCGAGACTAAAGACCAAAAAATATACCAATATGACAATGGCCTTCCAATTGTTATCCTATCCATCACTATGAATATTTCAATACAGACCATGTGCATGTGCGTGGTTTTGGAGAAACATGTCCAAGCCTTAAGGTCCATGGACTTGGATTTTCTTTTTCTATCAAACAACCTGCTGATCATACTATTTGGTTATTTATTAACGCCTAAAATATTAAATCAATCCCTAAACTTGTCATAAAGTGAGTTTCGTCAAATTGATCCATAAATTTATATTATTTCTTCATAAAAATATTTTTTTATCAAAATTACCCTGATTTTATATTATTTCGTCATAAAAGCTTAAAATATTGGTTAAAAAAAGTATTGATTTAGGAATGACAAATTTCGGAGTGAAAACTATTCTCATCCTATATCCTACCCTCCTAATTGAGAAAATTGTCTTTGATCCCTACTTTTGCAGAGACTTATTGTCTCACAATAATTTTTTGCAGGATAAATATTTTTATCTTTTATTATTTTTAAATTATTTTTTAAAAAATATAATTTATTAAATTATAAAATAAAAACTTTAAATAATACTTTTGTACACTATTATACTCATGTTTAACCTATTTCTTCATGTATTTACTACAATTAAATGAATAAGCAGAATTATTATTTCACGAAAATATAGCTTTTTCGTATTTTTTAATTAATAAAATTTAATTTTCGAAGTGAAACTATGTATTTAGGATTTGGAGACTTAAGAATTTATAGATTTAGGAGATATTGTATTTTTATCAAAATACATCTGGGTTCGATTTTTTTAAATTGAGTTTATAACACACACTCAACTAGAATTTTGGACTTTTATGATAAAATAATACAAAATCATAAGTAATTTTAATGAAAAAACTTTTATAACAAAATAATATAAAATCAATGGTAATTTTGATGAAATAATACAAATTCAAGGATAAATTTGATTAAAAAAAGTTTATTTTATCTTTTATTGTCATTTTGAAACAAGTTCAATAATTTATTTGATAATTTATTAATCATAATCAAATCATTTATGTGAAATGTTTTAGACTCAAGTTTTGAACTAGCGGAACTACATCAAAACTCAAGCTACAAAGCGACCCATCACTCATATGACCTTTTTATCTATTTATTTAAAAAAAACCCATAGATCATTTTAATTGTAAGAAAAGCGATTTAAAATTATTGTGCGGCCTTTTTAGTGTGTGTATATATATATATATATATATATATATGTCAAACATGCATTTAATTATAAAAATTATTTTTATGATTTAGTAATGCATTATAAAATTAAATTATGATTTAAATCATTTAACATATATTTTATAAGATCGTAATTGAGTCGAGAATTACTATGCTCAAATTTGATAAATTATTTTTATTTTGAATTCAAGGTTAAATCAAATTTAAATGTATTAATTTAATTTAATTTAATTATTTTTTGATTGAATTTGAATTTGTTCATTTAGAAAATCAAGAAAAATTACATAACTTTAATATTAACTTTATTTCATAATTATATCTCTACCTAGTAATATATAATAGTTTTAATTTTATAAATTTTAGTCTTGTTTTATGCTTAATATATTCTTAGTATATGCTTATTTTTATAATGTCATATAAAATTATTAATTTAAATAATATTTTTACAAAAGATACTTATATTAAAATTCATTTGGAGTTGTTCACGAGTTTTTTTAACAGAGTTTAGAGATATTTAAAATTATTCATGAAATATATTGAATATAAATTTATATTTGAGATAAATTTGTTAAGTTAATGAATGAGTTTGAATGAATTTTTTAAAGAATCAAATTCAAGTAGCTTGAATAATCTAGCATTCCTAAAATTTATAAATTTTAAATGAGACATTATTAATTATTAAGTTAATTTTGAAATATGATTAAAAACAGAACACGAGAGAAAATGCATTCTTCCTTTTTATAATCACTCTGCTCCAAATTGTTAGTATAGAGCCAACACCACGGTGGTCTAGGGACAACCACGTGGTCTCTCTCCATTGGACCAATTCAACTGAGCACGTGTAGTCGCAATCTCCTGCGTTCGTTCGTTGAGATGTTACGTTTGACAAATCACATGGTGGGTCCCAAGAGAATTGTCAGAAGTCACGTGCAGTCACATGAGGAAGGTTTTGTTTCCTCTCTCTTGAAGCTACACGTGTCCGGTATTCACGGACACGTAGGGCCCGGTAATCACCGATGATTGCGATTAGAGCTCCTGGCAGTTTAGAGAGACAGATTAACGTGAGATGCGGTGTAATTGACGGCTGAGATCTAATGTACATGAAATTCCGATTGTATTCTCTACTTTTTATTTGTCAATTAGTGCGACGCCGACATTTGGATTAACCTTTGGCTGACTGCTGTTGTTATGGAATTAAAGTGTCATCAAACCAAGATGCATAGAGTAAGTAGTACATAAATTTTTAAATATTCGAAAAGTTACTAATATTTTTAATTTAATTAAAGAAAGCGGAATTAAAAGTTTTTGATAAAAAAAAATTCAATAACTGTAAGAATTTTTAAAATTAAACTGTAACGTCTACTAATAACAAACATAATATTTAATAATTTTTTTAAAAAATGACAGACAAAAAAATCATGGTTCCAAAATACAGGAGCAAGTGCATTTGTTGTATTTCAAATATTATTTGATTAAAAAGGGAAAATCCCTGTGTCTTGAATTTATTAAATATTATTTTTATTAAATTTGGATAATCCCTCTATCGAAGAAATTTATATGCAAAAATATGGTGAAGAGGAAGGGACAGTGATAATTTTTAGGAGAAGGCCAAAAGAAAGAAGGTGCATATATCGTCAGAGTTCAGAAAAGAAAGATTTTGGGCCCAAAAAATCCCATTACATTGCAGTTAGTACAGATATCAGGAAGCTCCGATTCTGGTGTCGGCTTTTATAATTTTCCTTCCTCATTATATATATATATATATATAAGGAAAATGTGTCAAGTGGTATTTTTTTTTCTTAAAAAAAATATAAGGAATTACCTGCCACAGAAGGTATTCAGGGAAATCAGATTTTTGCATAATAATTCGATGTTAGTGTATAATTCATGTCATCTCTTTTTTAAATTATTTAAAATAATAAATAAATTATTATTTTTTAAAAAATAAATTTATTATTTAAATTTCTTTAAAATGATATATAAAGTTTAAAACAATATAAGTAAAATTATATATAAATTATGTGTATATAATTTATGGTATTTATTATAATTATTTTTCTATTTTTATTTTGAATTATCTCTTAATTAATAAAATTATTTTTCCTTATATATATATATAATATGTATTTTTATCTATAAATTAGATATATTAATACGTACAAATTTATTTCGAGTACGCAACAACCGCACTTGAATGTTGAGTTAGGAAAGGAACAGTCCAAAGAAATTTGGGAAAGTGTAGTCATTGTGGGGCTCTATGTGTTTTCTCTTTTCGTGGTCTACTGCCAAATCCTAATCCTTGTGTTCGAGTTTGAGAGGAAGCTTCCTTCTCCTTCACACTTTCATTCTATTAACGGTTTAATAAAATATTTTTTATTTTATTTTTTAATGATATTTTTAAATTATTAAATTCTTCCTTTTTCAATTTTATTGATATTTTGGTATTAAAGAAAAATGTATTTTATTAAAAATAAGAAATAATTTATTACTTTTAATTATTCTAAAAGAGAATAATATAGTTATTTTATATTTATAATTATAGCTATTAAATAGCCCTCTTCATTTTTATAATATTTTTATAAACGACTGATGGAAGAGTACTTCATAATATTTTTAGTTTAAAATTTATTGAAAAACTATAAAAATATAAATTTATTAAATTTAATATAAATAATTTTATTTAAATCAATTTAAAATAATATATTAACAAAATTAAAAATCTTTTATTATATATAAATTAAGCTCTTTTACATTAATGTGGTATTGGTTCCATAATAAAATTTACTGAGTTTTAAATTTCTTTTTTAATAAGATTCAGAGTTTGAAATCTTAAAATTGCACTTATAGAGTGTTTGCCGTAAATAATTTTCTGATATAGTAAAAATATCTAACTCAAATTAAAAAAAATAAAGAAAAATAAAAGCTCTTTTGCTTGTTGAATTCTCCCATTATATATGGGCATTTTCTTGCTTACATAAATATCACTAGTGGGATTCCTAAGTAGAAGGACTGCATGCGTCTAAAAATGAGGTGGGCAGATTAAAGTAGGGATCCTCCTATGATGTCAATGTCATATGCATGATTTTCACAGAAGAATCATCGATTGTTTAGGCACGGCGACAGTGGGAAATAATGGTCCAGTATCCACCGTCTATAAAAATAGCTCCGCTTACAGGATTATGTCCTCTGTCTATGGAATGGGAAGTGAAAATTAGAACAATTTAATCACCTCTAACGCATCCTCCTCCTCAAGAAAAGTTCATTAAACTTAGAATGGGAATTCAAATTTCTTATTAATAAAAATGAGTATCCATAGTCTAAATATTTAACTTTCTTATGAGTATTTCTGATACCATACTCAGAAACTCAACTGAAATTTTATTAGAAGTAAACTTCAAATCTATTTATATGTGACAGTTTTAATATCTATCATTTTTAGGTGAAATTTTTTTATTTACATTGTTTGGTGACTGGATTTATATTTGATATCGAAATATGAAATATATATCTTACCTTTAGCAATGAATTTACTTTTATTTTTGATAACTATCGAGCCGAATGTGTTGTGAGTTTTTAAATTATTGTCAATTCAACAGGAAGTGCTAATAATGATAGACACATAGAGATTAAAGTAGTGTGATTAGATTTTGAAACCATGAGTGAAAATGACCTAAATGATCGAATGATATTGAGAATGATTCAGTGGAAATCTCATGTTACAAAAGATAAGTTATTTGTTGCATGGATTATATGTTGTAGGGTTGCAGACAAAGATTTATATTGTTTATTACAAAAGCTCGTTTGGGTAAAAACATGGATCCAAGCATCAGGAATTGGTGAAGCCAATTAGGGAACATTTTTATTGTCAATTAGCTTAAAATATAACAGCTATAAAATACTAACTATGACCACTTTATATGATGGGCCATGATTGTGACTTGCACGTAACATTCTTTTTAAAATCAAATCGGTTATTCAATTAGCTTATTTACATAAGACAATCAATAAACAGTAAATTAAATATGAATATTGAGTTTTATAATTATTTATAATTAATGCAATTTAATAGTGAATTTCTAAATTTTAAAGTAGTATGATTAGGTATATTGTTTTTTTTAGAATAATAGAGGATATTTTCATCCATAAATAGTCATACGACATCTATAAAAGAAAATAATTTTATAATCTAGAGTAGCAATATGAATTTGATTTTTAACACAATCAATACGTTTATATTGACTCAACTCTAAAATTATAGTTTTATTTTCACCATAAATCTTTTTTGATGACTCTGCATTTTTATCAATTATTCAAATTCCCACAAGATTTGGTGTTATAGTGCAATATGAACTAAAATTCATATAGTACGTCAAAATATATTTGAAAGACGATACCCAATAATATATTATCATATATTACTAAACAATTGATTTCAAAATTATTAAGACTAAAAAAAAAAGAGACAAATTTTCATAAAAAGAAACAAAATAATAATACTAAAATAAAAACTCTCAAAAGAGAGGAAAAAAAGAAAAGAAAACTAACTAATACGGTAAAAACAACTTATTTTATTAAAAAATAAATAAAACAATGAAAAAAGGAGTTTGCCGATAGTAAAATATACTGGTGATAGCCTTAGAATACTAAAAAAATGAGTTATTTTTAGAAAAAAAAATGTTTTATTAAAGAAAATAAATAAAACAAAGTGAAAAAAGATTTGTTGTTGATAAAATATACCCGTAATAGCCTCAAAATATTAAAAAAAATGAGTTATTTTTAGAAAAAAGATGTGATTAAGATTTTTTTTTTTTTGAGGTGGCTAGGATTTTACATAACAAGTATATGATTGGATATATTGTAAAGTAAGGTTAAAAAATTGATTTTTACTTAATAGAATTCAGTTAATAGAAAAGCATGATCTTTAACCAATTATTTTTAAATAATGAAAATTATTAAAACAAATGTCAACAACCTTTTAAAAAGTATCAATATCACCCCCTTTAATTTATCATATTGAAGGGGAAACATTGATATACTATCATTTTTTTTCCGATAAATATTGGTATACTATCATTAATGCCCATTCTACTTTTTTTTTTCAAAAAAAAAATTATGAAAAATTATTCAATTAAATTGATAATATAATTAAATATATAATTAAAAAGTATAATTTAATAAAAAAAATAACTTTTTTGTATAAAAATGCCAAACATGCTCATGTAAAGATTGTCAAAAGCAAATCTGATGTTGCATTAACAAATCCATTCATGTTAAAATCGCTCTTCCTCTTATACTTTAAAAACAAATCCCATCTTACATTAGCAATATCATATTAAAATATGCATATGCTACACTCACACAACAAAGAAACAATAATGCACAACTGTATCTACTTAATGGATTCATCACTTTCCTCAACTAATTAGGGAAAACAGAAATCAAAAGTCCTTTATTTTATAGAGAATAATAGAGATGATGGTACTACTACTACTAATAATAATAGCCCACTAGTGATAATTTCTCCGTGATTGACTCAATCCACCATATCTCTACTTTGCACTTACAACTGACAAGGCTTCCCATTTTCCTCACTCTTTCCATAATTTTATTTTTTTAATACTAATTATCATAGGCTATTACCTTCTTCTTCTTTTTTTTTTTTTTTTTTTTTTTGTCTTTGATGCTTGAAAAATATTTTCAAGAAAACCGCTCACAGTCTATGTTTAAATATTTCCCAAATATTACAAAAATTCAAGTTCAATTTCCACTCAAATTTAATATGTATATATTCATGTTCATTGTATGTAATCGGAATTTTAGGTTTTAATATGAGAAAAGCCTAGATTCAGTTTATTTTTTCATAGAAAATAAGAAAACAGAAATAAATAGAGAGGAGTACAGAAAAAAGGGATTTGTGGGGAAATGAAAATATAATCACCCATAATAATAATAATGTGGTATCAAGGCCAAGGGCTTTTTTGGTTGGGAGTGTGGTTGGAGATAAGGGTCCCTTCCCTTCTCCCGATATTACATTACATCATTCTCAACAGGAGACATGGACGTATCATTTGAGATCAATCTAGGGCCATGTGTCCTTCTTAAGGGTTTTATTTGCACGTGTAATGTGGGTCCAAAAAGTTCTACTTCACACAGTAAGCATGTTACAGTTTTTCTTTAAGATTTTTTTTTTTTGGCTTTAAATAATAATTTTTTTTTTTTTTTTATCTCTTTTTGTGATGCAGCCACAGTTTTGGTCCCATTGCATGCGGATTAGCTTTAGATAATTGGATGTCTCGGGAAGTATTGTTGCTTGGTCTGCAACTTGCAATTATAGCAAACGAAACGAGCCATCCATAATTTAATGACAGCCCTCCGCTCCACCCTCAAATCCAAAAATATCTTATTTTATGACCTACTCCATCCCACCTTTTATTTATTTGTTGAAATTTAATTTAATTTTATTCAAAAAAATTTTAATTTCATTAATTTTCGCATTTGATTGTGATATGATCTAGTTACTAACTACCTCTCTCTCTCTGGCTAACAAACTAATCATTATATTTGATTTTAAAAAGAAAAAAACATACGCATAAATCACAATGCCATATCCCAGTATTGGCATTGTTATTACTAAAGTAAATTGATTATATCTTTTTTTTTAAAGAAATATAATAGCATTTCATTGCAAAATAAAAGGGTACACTATGGGCGGTGAGAGTAGAATGTCCAGAGCGAATGCACATAATTCATTTCATATTTGAGCTAATAGGTTTAGGTCTGTAAATATCTTCCTGTTGAGGAATGGCATCTGGTTTCAATTGAGCTACAAAGAATGTTGTTGGCCCCTTAAAAAGATACGAGAAAGAGACGTTGGCTGAAACATATATATGTGAACCTTATTATCGTGATCCCTAAAGCACATGCTGCCAATCCTCAGGCCCCACATCTTTATCCTTTCCCTTCTCTTTTACATTCAATTCACCGACTTGTATAGCACTATTAACTTTTTTAGAACAATGTTGAGTTTGACGTCTCTTGCCTCATCGATTCGTGACATGACTAAAGAATATATCTACTTTTGTAATTATAAATTTTAGTTATATATTTTTTATTTTTATATTTATTTTTCTAATCATACATAAAATTTATATAATTCTATATATTTAATTACCCTAAATTTTATATTTCATTATAAAATTTAATATAATTAAATATATATCAAATAAAAGACATATTTAATATCACTAAAATATATCAAATAAAAGACATATAATTAAATTTTATATAAAATTTCTGAAATAAATAAATATTTAAATATAATTTTAACAATAATATTATTATTTATCGTGATAATAAAATCAGATAACTATAATATTATTATTTTTCTTGATAATAGCATCATATATCAGTGTCAAACTTTTATTGTTAGTGACCCACCTTGTTCATATCATTATCAAATCAAAAAGTTGTTTCTATCTAAATTCCACATTCAATTTTTGTTATATTGTTGTTGTATATATATGGGTGTGTTTAATTTTGCTTGTGTCTACCAATATTTCCAACAGTGTTTACCAATGGCTCAATTACATATTGTTATATTCCCCTTTTTTAGGTTACATTTTTCACAAACGGCAACTTGAGATTGATTTTGAGGGAGGAGGGGAAGTGAAACTGCTCCTCCCAGGGAGTATGATCAAGATTGGCAAACTACAAAAGTCAAGACGTGAGAGGAGAGCCGCATGGATCGTGTTACAGAGGAACAAATTGAAGTAGACGATGTCGTGATGACCAAAAATCCTCGTTCTTATAATAATAAGTTGGTAGGCATTTCAAACCCTATGGTAGAGAAGGGTGATATCGTGTCTATAGGGACGAAAAAGGACCGGTGGTTATTCTGTTGGACTGTTTGAGAGGGTGTCTTGAAAAATCATAGGAAAACACATTTGTGGTCAAAGTCTTGGGTAGAACCGTGAGTTATACAACGTTGCACTCTCGTTTGACTGCTCTTTGGAGTCTTTCAAGTAACTATCAAAGTTGATTTGAAAAACGATCTTTTTTTCTTGTTAAACTCTCGCCTGAGGATTATTTTACTCGAGCCTTAACTAAAGGTCATTACTGGCACACTACTAACAGTCCAGAATTGGACTCCATCATCTAGGATTGAAACTGCCTCAATCTCTTCGGTGGTGGCTGGGATTCGTTTCCTCCACTTCACTTTCCAAGACCATCAACAGGAAGTTCTGACAATATTCGGTAGAATGGTTTTTTTTTAACGGTGCTTTGCGATTAGATGTTTTCGTAAGAGCATCATGGATTATTATTAGATTAGATCACGTTATTTGACGACATTAGAAAATTAGTCACTGTAGAATTCACCTAATAGTTAATAGAGAAAAGGTGATGAATTTAAACGTATAAAAACACCTACCACTTTTAAATTTCAGTGCATCACTCTTTACCACTAGAAAAAATGATCATTTACAGTAACGTAGTTAAGATCAATATAAAGATAGATTATAATATACAACTTCGGGAGCATGGTAGTTTGCTTGTGTTGCAGTTGAACAGGACCACTTGAAACTGCTGGTTGGATGGAAACTAGCAAAGCGTAGAATTTCAAGCTTTATCCAATTCTATTTTGATTGTGGGAGGGTTCTCACAATCAATTATTCTGCTCGTCGGCTGCAAATGAACGAAGCCATTAGTGAACAATTTGGTGACTTGGCTCACTAATGGTTCGTTCAAGTTAGTTTATATTTGTAAAATATATAATTGTAAATTTAATTTTAAAACTCATTTAGTAAATAAGTTAAATTTAATAAGGACATGTTCAATTTATTTACACTTGTAAAAAAAAAAAATCATTTAGATTCAATCATTAATATTTTAATTTTTATAATACCTATGTATAATATAATATGTATAATTATGTACTTTATTATATAAATGATTAAAACATGATAAAAAAATATTTGATATAAAAATATATAAAATAAACAGTATAATTCTAATAATTTTCTGAAAAACTTGAGCTATAATTCAATATTATTATATAGTAATTTTATGATTTTCTTATATTTAAGTTAGGTTCAAGGAGATGTTTATAGTAAAATCCTTTCAATGACTAAAACATTATATAAAACACATGTTATATTTTATAGTACGTATTCATAATATAACACTTAGATTTATAAATATGTAAAATAAGTAGTGTTTAATAAAATTAAAAATTAAATGTTGAATAATTTCAATATTAAAAATTTAAGAGTTGAATGATTTTAGTATTAAAAATTTTAAAAACTGAATTGTTATTAAATTAATTGTATCAAATTTTAAAAAAATATTTCAAGTTTAAGAGATAAATTTAAGATCAGAAAATTATGTATTTTACAATAAAGCATTATATAGTTTGATTTAATATAGGGAATGATTGTGATAATTAATGATAATAAGTGTGGGTGAGATGTACATTAATAAAATGTAAAAAAAAAATTAATTTTTATTACTCAATCCATTAAGTAAAATTTTTCCATTTATCAAATTAAGTGATTTTTTTTAAAATTAAATGCTTAACAAAAAAGTGTTATAAAATGTAATTATAATATTAAGAATTAAAAAATGTTATCAAGTAAATTTTAAAAAATAAGTGTAGTAAATTTCAATTTTAAGTGTTCAAGAAACACTTTACCTATAACTTAATATTATTATATTGATGACTTTATGAAAACTTCTTATTATTATTATTATTTTTTTACATTTAAATCAATATCGTCACACCATTTTGGTATAAGAAATTATAATAAAGCCCGAAATGTACCAAAAGGGTCTCAAGACTCAACCTTTTTTTTTTTTTTTTTGAGAATATAAGACTCATTCAACGTAATCACTAAAGCTACATCACATTGTTAATTTTATGAAAAATTTCAATTATAAAAAAAAACAGAATGAATTATCAAATTTCAACAAATTTATCGTGAATCCAATGTGTGAGGATTGGCTTGCGAATAATGCTTTTATGCATAGCCTTGAAGTTAGTCTTTAGAAACTCCCCCCTTTGATGTATGTAGGTGAGTTGATTTAGTAAGACATCTATGGGGTCAGAAGGACTGTTAGTTAATTTCAATTTTATTTTCAGTTGGGGTCTGCCCCTTCTGTAGCCAACAAAAAAAGATAAAAATAAATATAAGGCATGTTTCATTATTGCTAATGGCTAAAAGAAATAGAGAAATACTCTTTTGTATTGATAATATATATAGGTTTATTTTTTAAAAAAAATCTCAAATTTGAAGTTTTTATGAATAATTATTAAATTAATTTAATAATATAATGAAATTAATAATTACAAACATTATTACTGAAATCAATAATTATAATTTTTTGCAATTGCTATACAAAACATGCTAATAAATTTTATAATAAATCAATAATTATAATTTTTTGCAATTGCAATACAAAACATGCTAATAAATTTTAATAGCAAACTGTTATCTCAAATGAATTTTAAATTTAACACATGCCAAGTTATATTCTTAAATAAATATTGAGATTAAAAGTAATTATATACTCTCTTTTTCACAATAATAGTAGTTTTGCAGAAATGCACAAGAAAATTATTAAATAGTTTTAATATAAATTTAGATACATAAATGTATTCTCTACATATTAAGAAGCTATTAAATAGTTTTAATATTAATGATGATAGTAAAATTGAAAAAAAATGTAATAAATAATGCATAAAAATCATAAAACGAGAGATATTATGAAATAATTTTTTTTAAAATGACTATTATTGTAAAATAGAGGAAATATTAATTTTTCAGGTAAAATAGAGGGAATATTAATTGTTCAGTGCAATTTATATGTTTATAATATATTAGTGTTTTGTTGTAATACATAAATGGGATTTAAAATTTCTAATTTCAAAAAAAAGCATTAGATCTACACTTTTTTTTTATCAAAAATATTTGAAATGAATGGAGCTTTTCAGGAATTTGAACATTCAAAGTAAACATGCAAAGGCTAATCATTATGACAAATGTGCGTTCAAAATCTCTATTAATTTGGCATATAAAATTACTTAATTAAAAAATTATGAATAAAAATGAGAATATATTGTAAGAAATTATAAAATCAACAATTATACAAAATAAGGCTAAAAAAATAGTGTGTATATATATATAATTTAGATAGAATATATTATCTATTTGTGCAATTAATATTTTAATTTATTAACATATAAAAATATATTTTAAGTAATACTTCCTATGTTTCAAATTAAATGTCGTTTTCAAGAGAAATTATTATCTCCTAATACATGAATTTTACAATTATCTATGAACATTAATTAAATTTTTTAATTTTATTTTTTTATTTCATAATAATTATTTTTTTATAAAGTACAAAATAATTTATAAAAATAATTAATTAAAAGTAATATAATTTTTTATTTATATAGTAATATTTATTAAATACAATTTTTAATATATACATAAAAATCTTTAATATATACACAAAAATCTTATGAATACAACCTTTAAACGAAATTTAAAGTAAATTATAATATGCATGACACGTGGATTATCGACTCTGAGTACAACCAAATTCCATATTGACTCTTCCAATTCAAACTCCTTCAGTGTTAGGCATTATTATATATCTGCCTACTTAAGCAATCACATTTTGAGTGAAAAGTAATCCAACACACTACCCATTAAATTAGAAACCCAAGTTGAGTTTAATGTTAATTAAGACCGCATAGCTTAATTATTACCAGCAATTCAGCACTAAAATTTGAAGCATGAAGTGAGGCTAGGATTTGAAACTCAAGTGGAATTTCCCCTCTCCCCTAAGTTTCAAAAGAGTAACCTAACCCTACAAAAAAGCCAAGTGAACCATTATTTTGGCTAAGCATTGAAAGACGGATTTCTTCAATTTCCAACCATTTTAAATCTTTCAGCCAACACATTTGCCTTTCCCATTGGCATTCACTACTCCGCATTTATTCCCCAGAACCACCATATGCAATACGGGACCAGTCTTCACATTTCGCAGCCGACACCTCCATGGGCCCACCAATCTCTACATTTACGTGGCATAATCTGAGATGTGCATAATAAATTATCAAATTATATTCCAGAACAAACCTTAATTAATTGAAACTCCTCTCTTCTGAAAAGTTACCATTTTTTTTTTGATGTTATTTAGAAAATATATTAAATATTTTATTAATTTTATATCATTTTTTATCTAAATTTTTAATTATATTAATAAGATAATAAATATATTTTACTTAATTTAATAATTAATAAAAAAATTAAAAAAATAATAAATATATTTTACTCAATTTAATAATTAATAAAAATAAATTATAAATAATTATAAATATTTTTAATTTAATAATAATAAATATATATTTTAAGACATTATAAAAAATAATAAATAATTTTTTTTTAAGATGAAGAGAATACTCTATAAATTGATTCGAAAATATCAGTATTTATGTAAGAAATTACCGGCTGATGAGGTTTTACTGGTGGGTGGGACATGGGAACTGTTGCCGTGGCCCTGACAGAACCGGCAACGAGCGGTCATTGCGGAGGCTTTGCCTATTTGACTAGTTGATGTAGAAAACAGTGTTCACATTCGAAAACTTGGAAATTTCTTTCTTTTTTTTTTTTTTTTTGGTTAGAAATAAAGTGGGAAAAAGAGGAAAATAAAGAATACAAAAAAAATTTAAGATTTTATCTGTTCTTCGGCGGAGAGGAGCGTTGATTGCGGTTGGAATAAAGCGCTCTGATATCGGACCCTCTTTTTTTGACCACATCTTCATTTGTCATTTTCTCTATTTATTTTTTCCTTTGCATAACACTAATAAGACAACGCAGTCCATCACTTTTGGAAGATTTAACAAAATTGCCACAAAATTTACCCGCCCATTACAAAATGATTTCATTTAACCGGGTACTATCGGTGACTTAAAAATGTTAGTATTTCCAGGTAAGGAAATTTAAATGACGGATGAGTGTTGTTTGTCGAGTTGTCGGTTTTTGGAATCCCCGGTTACATATCAATCTTCTGAGACATCGTTCCAAGCTTGAAGCAGCCAGCAGTGAAGAAGTGTACGTTTCAGGCTGCACCAAAAGTTGCAAGCTTGATGCACTCCAGTTGTCTCTTGACTAATAGTTTATTATTATATCTATGCATTAGTAGAATATTACAAATTGGGATAATGCTGTATATAGTTTTGGTGGAGTAAATTGAATATAGGAACCGAAAATTTTAAAAGCAATAATGCTAATTAGGTTTTCAGGACATGTGATTCATAACTTGCATAATTGGTTAGATGGAGAATACTTAAATGTTAGTCCGGACATGTGTTGAGCCTTTACCAAAGCGTTTTTCTACTAGTAACATGGGAAAATTAATGCAGAGTAGACCAGAAAAAAACGTGGAAAATACTATAAAACACTTGAACTAAAACAGATCTTCTTCAAATATTGTTGTCAGTGGCCCATTATGATAATGTACCTTCTTCAAATGTTGTGATGCAGATCACATGCCTCAGTTTCTTCCTTTTTAAATAAATATTTACCAATCGTCTTCCAATGGGTAGATTCCAATTTTACTCTATGCATTTATCTATGTACAGCAACTAAATTAGAGTAATATTATCCCTAATATATAATAGTAGAAAACTAGCAATCTTGGGCTTTGGATCAATTTTAACTAATTTTGGAGCTGCATTAGATTTTGGGGATTAAATCAGTTTATTAGGTTAATGAGATTCATGCTATGGCAAATCTGCAACTGCCACTGTTATGATCATATATTTTGCCATTGGGCTTTTTAATAAACTTTTACCGTTCATGCTCCTTTCCACTAGTAATTAATGTAATAGGTATAGAAGGATGTGTTATAAATTTGTTTTTAAAAAAAGGTACTGTGAATACTAACCATTAGCATTTGCATTATGCTTTTTGTAAAGCTACCAAAAGGGGAGGAGAAGAGTGATAAATTTCTAAATTTATTTTTAAATAATAATCAAAGATAAAATGATTTTTTTATTAAATTTATATTATTTTATCAAAATTACTTTAATATTATATTATTTCGTCATAAAAATTATCATGATTTTATATTATTTCATCATAAAAATCTAAAATATTATTTGAAAAAGTCATTGATTTAGAAATGACAAGCGGATAGAGCGATAACTATCATCACATCCTCTATCTCACTCTCTTGATGAGAAGAGTTTTTTCTCATGTTTATACTTTCGCAGAGACTCTTATTCCCTCAAGAATTTTCTATAATTTTAATATTTTATTTTTTAATTTTTTAAAAATATAATTTATTAAATTATAAAATAAAAATTTTTAGCAGTATTTTTATATACTATTATATTTATGTTTAACTTATTTCTTTTTATATCTACTGCAATTAGATAAACAAACATAATTATTACTCCACAAAACATTGATCTTTCGTATTCTTCAATTAACAAAATTTTATTGTCAAAATGAAGTTGTGTTTTTAGAATTTGAGAATTTAAGAATTTAGTGATTTAGGAAAATTTGTATTTAAGTATATTTAAAAATTTGTATTTAAGTATGATTTTTTTAAATTATTTTTATCAATATACATTTAAGTCTGCTACAATAAAATTGAGAGTAATTTTATTGAAAAATGACTTTTATAATGAAATAATATAAAATCAGAAATAATTTTGATAAAATAATATAAATTTAAAAATAAATTTGATGAAAATATTTATTTTATATTTTATTATCACTTTAAGATAAATTTAAAGATTTATTTGATACTTTATCTCCAAATTAACCATGCAGAAAATGCATAAGCGAAAGCACTAGCTGGATAACACTCTGCTTTGTTTTGAGCAAAAGTCCACAGACATTTTGGACAATTCACGAAAATAGGGACATAAATACAAAGAGACGGTGTCCTGAGCTTTTTGGCTCTTGTACTGCTGCTGCTGCAGCTTTGCCACTCCTTTTCTCCTTTTTCTAGTAAATAATTGTAACCCTTTGGGCTGCCATTAACCCAATATTTAGAAAGTTAGGTCGCAAGGAAAAAAAATGAAGTTATTTTTTTCATATTTAGATAAAAAATAAAATTCATTTTTTCTCCTCATGTTTAGATAAAAAGATAGAAAAAATTTATTATCTCATAAATTTCTTAGTTTACCCTTTATTAAAAAAATAATTGTCTAATTTTTCACATTCACTAAACACTAATATATATAATCTTAATAAATATTATCATGCATTTATATTAAACACTAATTCAAGCAATAATACATAATATTTTTTAATTTTTTTATGGGTAAAATTATTAATTTATAAAAATCATTTTCAATCTCTCATATTTTCTCTCAATTTTTTTAAAAAAATAATGAAAGTAAAATAACATTTATTTTCTTTCCCTTCATATTTTTCTTTTTTTCCCAAATCAAAAACAATCTCATTCTTTCCTTATTTTCCTCTTTCCAAACACTGGGTATGACTTGTTTTCTGTCTCATTAAAACCATATCCTACATTTTACCATTTGTTGGAAGGGGAAAAAAAAAAAAACAAAAAACAGAACAGTGAAATCAATTTCGTGCATTTGTTTTAAAGTAAATTTATTTGCATATCTCACATTAAATCCCCAGCGACTCTTCCAGTGACGAGCCAAATGACACCCACATGACTGTTCCTTTTCTCAACTGTTTTCCCAGTCTTTCAAAAGAGAAAATAATATCAAAATTTTATAAATTAATATAAACAATAATATTTCTTTATTTTAGTTGAGCTCTGCCAATTTATTTGCCCTTGCTCCTCAATATATAGACCCTCGTGCTCCTCTGCATCCTTCCAGTTCTCACTCCTCTCCTCGCCCTCCATCTTCTCACTTATTAGGTGGATTTATCAGAAGTTTTAACTGATAAATCATACCAACATTGCCTTTTTTTCCCTTTTTTCTTGACTACTAACCTTGTTTTTATACATAACATACATTTCTTTTCTAAATGGAGAAGGTTTTTAGGCTTATTTCAATGGCTCCCCTGTTTCTGCTATTCTGTCTTCCCTTTGCTTTAGCTGGGCATGACTATGGTCAAGCTCTAAGCAAGAGCATTCTCTTCTTTGAAGCTCAAAGGTCTGGTTACCTTCCCCATAACCAAAGAGTCACATGGAGAGCTAATTCTGGTCTAAATGATGGAAAGACCAGTGGGGTAAGTGAGTTTGTTAAGGGAAAAAAAAAAAAAAAGTTCCAACTGGGTTTCTCTTCTTTTACTAAAGTTTCAAAACTTTCCTAGTGAATTGCCATTAAAATTTGACTTGAAATTGCAGGTGGATCTTGTTGGTGGGTACCATGATGCAGGGGACAATGTCAAGTTTGGTCTGCCCATGGCCTTTACCGTTACAATGATGTCTTGGAGCATAATAGAATATGGTGAACAAATTGCTGCTAGTGGAGAACTTGGTCATGCCATGGCTGCTGTTAAGTGGGGAACTGATTACTTCATTAAAGCTCATCCAGAACCCTATGTTCTATATGGGGAGGTACTTTTCACCACCATAGCTTTCACTTGTCTCATAGGCCATTGTTTATTATTCGCTTAGGAGCTTTTTATTAGTACCTTCAAAAGCACTCCTTTTCAAGAATTTGTTCTGCTCAAAATCAAGAAATTGCTAGTTCAGTGTTGCACTACTTAAGTGCATCCGAGTTAAAAAGGGCAAAAATTACCCCGGTTTTACAATTTGAATATGAACCTGATTTATTAATTCCCGTTCTATTTTTGACATAAAAATTCCACGAACCAAAATTCTTGAAATTGGCATCAAAACATCACTAATCTTACTTTAATATATATATAATAAAGTTGCCTGTCCCTCCCTATCTGACCTTTTCAGCGAGATCATCTTCTTGGTTAACAAAACTGATCCCTCATCAGTCCATTCCAAGTTAACCAACAACGAAAAAGTTACTAAAATATAATATAATTTATAACCAACTAGTAGAAATTCCAACGTCATGATTTACATCTGTTTATGCTCCATTAGGTGGGAGATGGCAACAGTGACCATTACTGCTGGCAAAGACCGGAGGACATGACCACCGACAGACATGCTTACAAGATCGACCCAAGCAATCCAGGGTCGGATCTGGCCGGTGAAACCGCTGCGGCCATGGCTGCCGCTTCCATTGTTTTCCGCCGCTCCGACCCAGCCTACGCGAATGAGCTTCTAGCCCACGCACATCAGGTAGTAAAAAGTTGTTTCTTTAGCTATTATTATAGTGCTCTTTTTTTTTTAAAAAAAAAAGGCCTTATTACTCTTACTGGGCCAATTAGTGTGATTGGTTCATCGCCAGCACATGTTGGCTTATTTATCGTCGGTAACATAGGTGCCATTTTAACTGTCTCGTTTAGTGTGGTTTACTATTTGGCTTTGGTCGGTGTATCTTAACGAATTTTGGTGTTGGGTGTGCATGTTAGTGAGGCGCTTTTATAACATAAATGTCGATGTCAGGAAACGTAAGTTAGGTGTTCTTTCATAACAAAGGTTTGGTAAATTGCTCAGTTAGTGTGGTTCTGCCGAACCATAATTACTTAAGGTAAAACACTGTCAATAAACGATGCCGTTTCCCACCTTGGTTAAATCAATTTTCCCCATCCCTATTCTCACTCCCAGAATTAAACGGACGCGAATAAGATCCTTCGACGCGCATTTTGTTTCAAGGGGTATGTATACTTTTCCCCACCTGTCGCGCCTTATTTTCTGTTCACCGTACACATCTTTTTGTACTCCCAGATCTAAACCCTCCACGTGTTTTTACCCGTTAATACCGGAAGTACTTAGTTGTTACTGACTAATCTCACGTGAGAACACTGTCGGTGGGTTATAGCCATAGTCAAGGCCATAGCGATCTTTCTGTAATTCCGTACTTACCCTTCCACTTCCCATTAGTTTACAGTAATTTCCACTGATTTTTTCCTTTTTTTTTTTTTTTTTTTTTTTTTTTGTGTGTGTGTTTTCAGCTATTTGATTTTGCAGACAAGTACAGAGGCAAATATGATAGTAGCATTACTATTGCCCAAAAATATTACCGCTCCGTTAGTGGATACAATGTAAGCAAAATCTTTTTTTTCCCCTTATATCATTACTATTTTTTTAAGAAAAAATAATTAATTGATTTCGTTATGGAAATTTATTGCAGGATGAGTTGTTATGGGCAGCTGCCTGGTTGTATCAGGCAACTAACAATGAGTACTACTTGAGCTACCTTGCAAACAACGGTGACTCAATGGGAGGAACTGGATGGGCAATGATTGAATTTCAGTGGGATGTCAAGTATGCTGGTGTTCAAACTCTTGTTGCCAAGGTATTAAAGTTAAAGCTTTTTTCTTTACTAGCTAAAGAAGGAGACGTACTAAATAAGATCCAGAAACCCTCGCTACTAAAACCAAAAAACTTTTTATGTTCTATTGGATCAATCTTCGACTGTTATTTGCATTGCATTATTGAGCTATTTATTAATGACTGATACATAATTTGATTTTGGTGCAGTTCTTAATGCAAGGAAAATCTGGTCGCTATGCACCAGTATTCGAGAGGTACCAGCAGAAGGCTGAGTACTTCATGTGTTCTTGCCTTGGAAAGGGTACCAAGAATGTTCAGAAAACTCCTGGTGGACTAATTTTCCGCCAGAGTTGGAACAATATGCAGTTTGTCACGAGCGCATCCTTCCTGGCTACTGTCTACTCTGACTATCTTTCTTCTGCTGGTAGAAGCATGAAGTGTGCTGCTGGCAATGTTGCACCATCTGAGCTTCTATCTTTCGCCAAATCTCAGGTAAGTTTATGGAATATGCAGTGCTTTCCACAAGTTGTTTGTGAGTGTAGGATATGATGTCATACAATTTGACAACCCTTCCAGGTTGATTACATTCTTGGGGACAATCCAAGAGCTACTAGCTATATGGTGGGCTATGGAAACAACTATCCACGCCAAGTTCACCACAGGGCTTCATCTATTGTTTCCTTCAAGGTTAATCCTTCTTTTGTCAGCTGCAGAGGTGGTTATGCCACTTGGTATAACAGGAAAGCAAGTGATCCTAATCTCCTTACTGGTGCTATTGTTGGTGGCCCTGATGCCTATGACAACTTCGCCGACGAAAGAGACAATTATGAGCAAACAGAACCAGCTACCTACAACAATGCTCCTATTCTTGGCATATTGGCACGGCTAAATGGTGGTCATGCAGGGTATAACCAGCTTCTTCCAGGTATTTACAGTCTCTGATGCCATTGATTTAGTATTTAACATTTATTTCTTTCATTGACTTAAGAGAATCAGATTCTTCCGTTTTTTGTAATGAGAGATTAACGATGCTCAATTGGCTTATATGACAGTGGTGGTTCCTGCTCCTGCCCAACAGAAACCAGCACCACAACCAAAAGTTACTCCAGCTCCAGGTATATATCCCCTGCTTCTCTTATAAATGCATTTCTTTTTCTCATGCTTGTGACTGAAGTTGATGCCCTTGGATTCTTATATGAGATTATCCATTTTCCAGCTTCAACTTCTATTCCTATTTCCATTGAGCAAAAGATGACAACCTCATGGAATGACAAGGGGAAAACTTACTACAGATACTCCACAATTGTTACTAACAAGTCCGCCAAAACATTGACAGATATCAAGCTCTCAATATCTAAGCTTTATGGTCCTCTATGGGGTCTCACAAAGTCAGGAAACTCATATGCTTTTCCGACGTGGCTTAACTCTTTACCTGCCGGAAAAAGTCTTGAATTTGTTTACATTCATTCTGCCTCTGCTGCAGATGTCTCAGTTTCAAGTTACATTTTGGCCTGAAAAGGTAAAAGATCAATTACAGAATTGAGAGCGGTTGGAGGAACCTCTGGGGTTGGAATGTAAGAATTGTGCAGCTATATATACGGAAAATGCATTCCATAATGGTCTTATTTTTCTATACCTTTTCTTCTTCAATTGGGATTTTCATATTGTCGATTTGGCACCTGATTAGGGCTTAGTATTTTTGGGGTAAATAAGGGTTGAAGGTTGGAGGATGAAAGGAGTGAAGGGACGATTAAAACAAAGTGCTCATCCTCTTTCTCCTCCAGTTAACTACCTTATATAGACGGTAAAGAGTGCAAATTGAGAAGCGAAAAAAAATCAACTTCTCAACAGAATGGAAGAAGACTTTTCCTTTGATTGTACTTGGAAACAGCGTTAAATTTTCATTTTTGTGATGTTATGTTGTAAGCTCTACAACAATTTTAAACTTCTCATATGAATATAGTTTGTGGAATTAAATTCTATCTCTTGCCTTTACTCTTCAAATAATTGACAATTATTGGTTGCGGTTCCAACGTCTCCTTTGAAAGTTGTCTACCACCATCAATCCAATGTCCATTCCACCTTAACTTATCCTCAATCAGCTGTCACCTGCAGGCATCTTTTAGCATGGAACAAACATGCAACAACAAAGCAAATTACTATATGCCTAAAGGCAAAACACACAAATATTAGTTCTTTAGTTTCCTTGAGACTTCTGTAGTGCAGAGAATAGACTACAAGATTTGTAGACTACTCATCATTTCTAGGCAAGGTTAATTGGTAGTACCCTGCAAGCAAAACCGTACCTTTGCAACTCTGCAAGTGAAACACCAACATACTCACCTAATTAAGTTTTCACACATATGAGGATATCAAACTCATCAACTCATTCATTCTGAAAAAGCTAAACAGTACAAGATCTTAAGACAAAAACAAAATAGGAAAGGACCAACAGATTATTCTATTTCAGTATTTGGACCTTTCGAGCTCAACTACTATTACACTGATATTATCTTTGCTCTCTCGAGCCATTGCCAGTTCTGCTAGCATTGCAGCTGCCGGTGCGGCACTTTTTCCACCAAAGTCATCCAAGAATATCCTGCTCTTTATTTGTCCATCGAAACACTTCTTGACAACTTCACAAGCAATCTCACTGGAAATAACATCCCATAAACCATCTGATGCTATCACCACGAAGTTGTCAGATTCAGTTCGCTCAGTTACTGTAACCTCTGGTTCTGAGGACACATAAGGCTTCAAATATTGATCTCCTGCGTAACTTCAGATTTTCAATACACAAGTTTGGTTCACTCGGAATATAAAACCCATCTTCTCAATTTAGTTTTTTAAAAAAATTGAACATGTTTTCATTTTAAAAATATGGTGAATTTTTTCTTTCTGAAAATTTTCAAGCTAACCAACCATATTGTGGTAGTAATAAATGATCAGCAGAAAGAAAAAAAGAAATAGTTAATGACACTTTTTGTGACCCTAAGGACAGCATCTGGCAATTCAAACGTAAAAGAAAATTACTTTAATATTTAAGAAGAAGATGAGAGCACTCTTTATGCAATTCAGAACTTCTATGTACACAAGATACAATTAAAGCGTTTCTTTCACATATCGACAATGGACATGATGTTTACACTGGAAATGAAATATGGAGTCTAATAGTTACACAAGAATCGATTATAGCCTTTCTTTCACGTCGCAATAATAGGATATGATGTCTATATAGGAAATGAAATATGGACAATTCCAACATATGGACCTATTGATCTTGAAGTGCCAAGTACACCGAGGACTCTGCTACCATTCCAGTTAACAACCCGCCCGCCAGCTGCTTGAACTCTCTCCCGTTCATCAGGCCTGTCAGGCTGTAGACGAACCCAACACCATGTATAAATATATGTTCAAGTGTGTTCCTCATGTCTTATCAAACTCATACTAAAATATTAATGTGCGAACAAAGTCATCTTTTATTTTTATTTTTAAAGAAAGGAAAAGTGTGAATGCTTTATTTGGTTTTTTTTTTTTTTTGAATATTTTGAACAGAAATTTAACTAGATAGTGGTCAAATTTTGGATCTATTTCATTCATCCATGTAATCAGATACTGATTTTTTTTTTTATAAAATTTAATAAGATATTGATCAAATCTGTATTTGATAATATCAAATTCTATATCTATTTATTCATTTTTTTTATAATTATGCAGTAAATTTAAAGCAGCTAAATACCATCCAATGATAACAATATCAAAATAAGATTGTATTTGCATGCATTAAATTCAATATATAAATTATTTAAAAAATAAATGAAATTAATGCAAAGTTTAATATCACCAAATATAAAACTTAATCAATATTTGATTAAATTGTCTATAAACAGGACATTACAGGCAATAGCACTGTAGCCTTCCCAATCCGTACCACTGCCTCTAAAGAAAAGGATTACTTACATTTTGAAACGTGAAAATTATGAGTTGAAGCATGTATTCCTTCTCCTCTTAACCTTTTTCCGAGTGTCCATATAGCTAATTATAAGCTCTAATAAAGAGAATAAATTACATGAGGTCCGGAGATATCACCTTATGATCAGTGGACAAAGGCACAGCCACTCCTCCACGACACAAAACCGCCCTAGAATCCCCACAATTCGCCACCACCACCTCCTTCTCACCCACCATAACCACCATGGCAGTGGACCCTACGATATTTTCCGATGATAATTCGGCCTCACTACTCTCCATCCGTCCACCTCCACTCACCTCCTTATCCATCTTCTTAAAACACACCTGCATCATCTTCTCCCAATAACTTAACCCCTTACCCTTCTCTTTCTCCACCTCCTTCGCCACCAGCTGGTGCATCCTATCCCTGCACGCGTTCGCCACCTTTGCTCCTCCGTGCCCATCATAAACGCCAAAAAAGTGGTAAACACCTAACTCCCCAACAACTCCTCCCGGCTCCACCGCCACTGCATCTTCCATTGTCCTCCGCCGTCCCATCACCGATATAGAATCGTGCGACACACACGTCATAAGACTACAAATACTGTCGCCTGCTATTATCCCCGATGGTTTCACCACTTTCTTGCCTTTGCTATCATCCTTATGATTAATGTTGGATTCTTTTCCATCTCCGGCATCTCTCTTCTTGATTTTGGAATGTTCTCCTCCGCTATCCAGCACTCCTTTCCGGCGACAGTCCTTTAATCTCCTGAGATGGGCTTTTTAGCTACTGTTACTGTCGGCTTTCTAGGACTCTGACATTATCTTTCTCCTTTTCAGCATTACCACAGAATTGTCTAAGATTATGGTTTGGTTTCAAAAAAAATTGAAGAGGACAAGATGGCTATTACATACTTGCATATACATTAGAAGGTACTTGCCTATTTTAAGAATTTAATTTAATTTAATTATTTTTTATATGAATATAATAAAAAATAATTTTATAGTACGATTTTCTATGTCTCGAAAAAATTTAATTTAAAAAATTCAATCAATTCTCTTATTATAGAAAACGTAAATAATTTATTAAATAATAAATGCAATTTTTTGAAAAATTGTTGGAGGTTAATTACTCTAAACATTTTTAACGTTTGTCTTATTTAATTAAATCATCTTTCACTTTTTAATATAATAATAAATCATTTTCACGTTCTTCGTTATATTAAAAAATTTTTTCGTTAAATTCATATAAATGCTATAAAAATTTTTTAGTATAATAGGCAAACATGATAAATGACTTAATATAATATTTTAAAAAATCAGAGACGATTTAGTTAAATATGATAAATATTAAGAGATTTAAAGTAATTAATCTAATAAAATACAAAATTTACTTTTGATCAGATTTTTTTTTTATTAATAGACAATTGAATGATACTTTAGTATGACTTTTCTTAACATTGAATGATACTTTAGTATAATAAGATTAGTGAGGACTTAATATAATATTTGAGGGATGACTTAATTAACTATGACAATATTATGGAGTTTAGATTAATTAATCTAATTGTTAAATATATATTTTAAATATGACATAAATTAATAATAAAATAATATTTTAATAATATATCTTTCTAATTAAATATGATATTATTATTTTTTTAGATGAAAATATATCATAAATTTTAATTTTAATAGTAAAATAATTTTTAAAATTATTATTTTAAAAAGTCATTTTTCTTGTTTAGATTGACGTCTTATTTGAATTTTTTTATAATAATTTAAATTTAATTTTATTATTTTTATGTTCATGTAGAATAAAAATAAAATAATTTTACAATAAATTATTAATATTTTTGAAGAAAGTTGGTTCACAATTTTAATTAATTATTTTATTATAAAAAATTGAACAGTTTATTAGATATGAGGAATTAATAAATGTAATTTTTAATAAAATTAATATATATTTTTTAAATAAATTTATTTAATAAAATAAAATATTTGTATTACTAGATTCATAGTAAATAATATTTTATAATATATTTTTATTGAATATTATATTATTATACTTTTTAGATAAAAAATAATTAATATTATAAAATTATGTTTTAATTATAAAATAAAATTTCAAAATATTATTTTTCTAAAATAAATACTTATGATAAATGAATTCTAAAAATCATATATTAAAATAAGTATGATTAAAACAATAAAATTTATTTAAATGAAAAATATTTATTTTTCTTTTTTAATTTGACTCACAAAAACATATTTATATTTATGTAATTATATTTTTAATTTTAGTAATTAGTCAATAAATAAAATACATTATTATTATTATTATTTTAAAATGATTTAATTCAAAATTTAATGAATTGAATTTTATAATTATTAAATGCTAAATTAATTAAATTTTGTTATTTTCTTAATATTATGTAAATCAATATATTATTAATTTTAGACTCAAAGTTAGTTTTAACCTATTTTTTTGTTTTTTATCAAATAATTATATATAATATAGTTACATGTCATTATTTTATATTATGTTATTGAAAATTACTATGATAAAAAAATAAACAAATAATTAAAAAACTCAACTGCTATATAAAAAATAAATATTTTAAATAAGAAATTAAACATCTAAAACATAAAAAGTTGTAAATAAGAAGTTAAGATTGAAAAAAAAAATTTTTGAACAAAAATTATAAAACCTAAAAAATAAAAAGTCTTAATGACTTCTAAACAACAAATTAGATAAACTAAAAGTAAAAATTTTAAATAGAAAATTAAGATTTAAATTAATTCTATTGATTATCTAAAATTATGAGTACTTAAGAGCAAATGATAGTCTAATAGATTATTAGAAATTACTTCATTTAAGTTTAATAAATTTTTTCTTAAAAATATATTGCACAAATTTAAAAATATGAATAAATAGTTTCAACTACCTCATATATGCATATATAATTTGTAATAATTTATTATTTTTATTTTTATTATGAAATACTCAATATTATTTATTTGATGAACTATTAGAAATTATTTCATTTAAATTTAATAATATTTTCTAAAATTATTACTTATCACATAAAATTAAAAATATGAATCAATAAATAATATTTTATTATATTATAAATAATTATGTACATAATTATAAGTTTTGAAAATTTTATTTTATTGTTTTATTTATTTAATAAAATAATAATTGAAATTTAATTATTTAATAAAAAATTAATATTAAATTTATTTAAAATTTTATGATTATAATTATTGTTTAATCGAGATTTGCGATTAGTATAAGTCTAAAGGTATGTATATGTGTAATTTTCAAATTAAGTTATAAGTTTATTTTTATATTTATGAGTAATGTCGGCAAAACTTGTAGATACTACAAGTGTGTGAGTAGATGAATGCCAGCTGTTGGGGTGGAAACGGTGGCGGAGCAGGTTGGCTGGATCGGTGGTGAGATTTTCCATGTAATGGAAGAAGGTGGTGACGAGGTTTGAAGGATTGCAGACGTGACTTCAGGGTTTGGATATGTGTACAGATACGCATGGTTTTTTCTTTGGCGGAAGGCGTTCCGGCATGTTGTTATCGTTTTCTTTATTTGGATGGACAGCCAGTTTCCGTTCTCCTCCTTTCCATGATGATTAATTGTTTGCTTGCCTTTGTGGAGTGTATTTTGGATAAACATAACTTATTATATTTTAAAATTTTAATTATTAAATTTAAATTAATAATTAATACCTATTTTTATAAATTCAATTTTTTAAGAACATTAATCATTTACTTTTAAATAAATAATTCAAATCTATAAATATAATCGACAGTATACATTATCTAAATCTAAAAAGATTCTTAAGTTCTACCTTTATTACGAATTTTAGAATATTAAATATAATTTCTTGAATTATATACATCATAAATTTTGGCCCGATTGCAAATTTAAGTGGGACCTAATTAATAATAATACTGGTGCTAGTCAACTCATGATTGGTGCCAGTTAGAGTTTAGATTCTTATGTAGCTCTACCAAATTTCCTTTTATTTTTGTGCGTAATCTCAAGTTATATGAACGCTATATATTGTTGTATCAAAGATATGACTTGAAATTTGAATTATTCGATCCTTTCTATAATTTTTTAGATTTAGCATTATTATTATTATAAGTTTCTCTTGGCCATTTACACACAATTTTGGCATCAAAACTTTTTAGAAATCAAATCATCAAACTCCAACTTCCTTCGTTCTTGCATCTCTACTTTTGCTATGACACTTTAGCAGCATTAAATTTTGGGGTTATTACAGACCGCTTCTTTACATTTTCATACTAAAAGATTTAATTTTGGGGTTGTTTTGGCTTGATTTTGTTTCTACCATCAGTTTTTTTTTAATTAAATCTCATATTTTCATTTTTTTTTTATCTCACCTTTTGTTGAATGAAGAAATAAGATGTTTCGCAGCATTACCACCATTCCATTTTTTTTTTTTTTAATAATACAAACATACGTGTTTTGATCCCAAGAGATGTTCAATTTTCTATAAGGCCAAAAATTGCAGCTTTACGTTACTGATGCTGAAGACAAAACCAACTCAAGAATTTTTTTAAAAAAAAAATAAAGAGGAGTCGAAATACAATGAATCATTTGAGGAATTGGAATTTAAAAATTACTAAATTCTTATCGGCTTTGCAACACATGTGAACCATCAATCAAACTTTAGTTGGGGACATTTTGGGACTAAAAGAAGGATAAGTCTTGCTTGCTAAACCATTAGTATTCTGGCTTCAATACGATTCATCGATGACTGCTACATGGGATCAATTATTATGTCTTCAACTCTTTTAGCATGGTCCTCGAGATGTTATTCTCTTATACGACAAACGGACATGAATATCGAGTTTATTACTGTGAATGATGAGTTTGAGTCAGTTAGATATCATCTATACCATATAAGAATCTATTTCCCAATATTAATAATATGGTTACAGAATTGTTGGTTGGAAGAAGCTCGTCTTGTTACTTTAAAATTTCGTCATCTCATTTATAAACTTGTCTTTGAATGATACTTCTATTATTCCTAAACTTTCGTTCAACCTAAACCTTATTTCTGTTGGACAATTATGTGATCTTGACCTTGACGTACATCATGTGGTTGATATATGCAGAATCTGCAACTGGGACAAATCCTTGAGATCAAGCATAAAGTTGGTCAGTTGGTCATCTATTTGAACTGTATTCTCTCCAAATTCCTTCACAAACTACTATGTCTCAATGTGTTGCTTTTGTGTCCTTTTCTACCTGGCATTCTTGCCTTGGTCATGTATCCATTTATAAATTAAAATCATTATGTTCTAACGAAATTTTAGGAAACATTGAAAATGAAAGTTTCGGTTGTTTTTTTTGTGATCTTTGGAAACATTATATTTTACCTTTCAAAGTATGTTTTGTATTGTTATTGGAAAATTTTGATTTTGAGACAAAAATTCTCTCTCCTAACTTATTATAACTTTCTTCAAAGTGAATTTTGTGAGCAAAAAATTTGATTTTAAAAAAAAATTTATCCTTAAAACCTTTATAGTAATTCTTTACTTATAAAACTTATACTCAAAAAATCTATAATTAGATATGAGAGAAAAAAATTTCTTCAATTTTTTTACTTAAAATCAAAATTTTTCTAATAGCAATGCCACATATGCTCTCAATAATAGTGATTTTATTCTTTGTGCTGTATTTTTTTGATAAAATTATTGAGGATAAAATTTAGAAGCTGCAATCCGGCATTTCAATTGTGCTTACACCCTTTTAACACTAATATCATTATCTTACCTCAACATTTATTAAAAAGAAAAAAAAAATAACAGAAAATCCAAGTGGACAAGGGACCAAAACTAAATAAGAAATTTAGCAAAATGTATATTTTAGATCGTCATTATCATTATAAGAAAAAAAAATTATAAAAATCTGTTGTATATTTTGAGTTCTCACATAGTGATATTTGGGGGTGATCTCATATAACTATTAGGGGAGGTACCACTTACTTTGTAATTTTGTGGATGATTATTGTGGATTTACTTGGATATATCTCATAAAGAAAAAAATCATTTAAAATTGCCTCAAATTTATGCTAGCTTTGCAGCTCTGTTAAAACTCTATTTGCACTATTAAAACTCTTTGAACCAATTATGTCAGAGTATAAATATATAAAAGTTCTTATTACTCTCTCATGGCACTATTATGCATCGCTTTTGTCTTTATAACTCTCAGTAAATGGTCATGCTTAAAGTAAACACGATTATTTATATTATGAATGTTGTTTGCACTTTCTTGATTTTTGCTTCTTATCTTGAGCATTTTTAGAGAGAAGCAGCTCTTGCTGTTATTTGTACCATCAACAAATATCGTAAATCTCCTAATTTCTCTCATTTTTTACTTTGGTTCTGTTTGCTTTATTTTTCTTGTCTCTCATGAACATTCTAAATTAGAACCTGTGCTTGTCTTTATTGTTCTTTGAGTTATGTTATGTTATTGGACATAAAGCCTATAACCCTTTAAGTGAGGGGGAGAAAATTGAGTGATAAAAAATGAAGGGAGTAATTTTATTATTTCTCATTTCTTGTCTGGGAAAGGAAAAAAGATAGGGGAAAAAAATGAAGAGAATGAAATAATATATATATATATATATATATATATATATATTTAATAAGATTGAATTACAATTTTATCCTATAGATTTAAAATTTGAACAAATAAATTAATGGCATATATGTAATTTCTATAAAAAAAATCACTTTTACCTCACTTTCATCTTATTTGGGGTGATTAAAAAAATAGGCTCAAGTAATTTAATTTCACCTCATTTTCTCCCTCCTCTTGCTTCTCCCCCTTTCCCAAACAAGAGAAAATTTAGTTTCTCCCCTACCTTTCTCTCCCTTTTCTTTCTACGCCTTATTTTCTCCTATTCCTAAACAAAGAGTAAATTTCTTGTTTGGAATCCTTCTAAACATTTCTGTATAACATAAAATATTTTCAACTCTCTCTTATGCTCTGTTTGTTTTGCATAAAATACTTTTTAGGAAAATATTTTCTTCATTTTACGTTGTTTGGTGCATCTAGAAAAATTGGTCAACGAAAAATATTTTCCTGATCAAATAGAAAATTAAATCATTTTTTAGGAAAATGACTTTCCATTATGAAAACTAAAAGTTATTTTTCGGACTTTAACAAACTTATTTAAATGAAAAATAAAATCATATAAATAAATATATTTATTATTATTGGTCATCCTTGACTACCGACATCCGTCACTTGCCGTCATCAACCAGCGGTGGTCGCCCATGATAGGTGGCACCCACAAAAAAATTTCCTTTTCAATGTATTTTTCTTATATTAAATAATAAATAGTATAAATATAAAATATTTATGGTTTAAATTTTGTTATAATCTTATAAATTAAAAGAAAACTAATACTTTTTATGGTGTATTCCAAATACCATAAAATATGTTAGTTAGAAAATATGTTCCTAAAAAAGCATTTTTCTCATAAAATATTTTTCTCAAATAAATTATTTTTTGTGAAACAAATAGAGCTTTAATTTCAACTGTCTGAAAATAGTTTTCCTTTATTCACCAATCTATTTGTTGAGTTTTTTCCCGACACACATTCTATAAGTGTCGATGAGACTCCCTTTCCCTTTAATATTTTTGATATAGAAGAAGCCGATGATTTAACTCGCGGTTGCGATCGTGTTGTATACATGTCAATATGTTGCGGTGAAAATGTAATGGTCACTGTCGATGCAACTGTGAAATTTCTAAAAAAATCATAATACATATAAATTCAATATATTTATGAAATAACACATAAAAATACTAATTAAAACATTCAAATTAGCAACTGTTTAAATAGAAATACTTAAAGTGTACCACTAATACTTCTCAAATGAAAAACTTTTAAGTGTTTCAAAAAAAGCAAAAACTGAATAAAAAAGCCTAATGTAAACAGGTTATGATGAGAGTATCATATACCTAGTTATGATGTAAACTGGCTCTCATAGTTGAAGGGAGAGTCTAGCTATGAAACAAAAAAAATTGTTGTCCCTAGGCACCAAGAAGGGGGGGAGGGGGGGGTGGTTGAATTGGTGTATAAAAATTTAAAATAAAGATGAAGAGAATAAGAAATGATAGTAAAGACACAAAGGTTTTATAGTAGTTCGGGCAAAACAATCCCTACATCCACTCCTCAATCACTCAATTGAGTATTTTACTAAGTCAATGGTGTTTTCAAGCTCACACTCAACTTACTACAACTTGTGTTTTAATGGCTAACACACAACCTTACAATAAAGTGTTTTCTAGGCTAACACAAAACCTCACTCAAGTGTTTTGGCAGGCTAACACTAAAACCTTTCTTAGAGTGTTTTGGTAGACTAACACAAAACCTTACAAACTGGTGTTTATTGCTCACACCTAACAAATGTAAAGAAGATGAAGAAAATGAGTAGCAAAGACTTAAGAGCTTTCAATGCTTGTAATAAATTTGTTAGCAACCTTCTTCATGGCTGTTTGGTAGGGTATTTATAGCCAAACTTCTTCAAAGAGACGTTGCAGATCATAACTCATTAAATCTTTGAGACATGCTTGACAGATTCTGCATTTAATGCTTGTCAGGATGAAATCGCAGTCGCTACTGCCTTTCGCGGTCGCGAAATCCAAATTCTTTAAGAGAAACTCTGTTTGTTTCTAACGGCTAGTCCACGTGACATCTTCTCATTAGTTCTTACTGAAAATATAGTCGTTGTCCTTCACCTACTTTCAGAAGTAGCGGTCGCGAGATTTTCTTGCACAGAGCGCGACAGTCACCGCGAATTCAACTGCCAAAATTGGTAGCTTTCCTCCACAAGGATCGCGGTCGCTATCAGTAAGATGTCTTTGCGATTTTTGACTTCCAACAGTCTCATTGGACACTTGTCAGGCTGTGGTTGTGGACTTGCTTCCCTTTTGAATTTCTTTGAAATTCGCGGTTGCGACTCAGCCGAGATTTATACCGCGAATTCGTATGTGACAATTTGACCTTTCTCTTCTCAGGGATCGCGGCCGAGAATGACACTGCGATTTCGCCTGCTTGATTTTCAGCATGTCTTAACATGAATCGCGGTCGCGAATTTGTAGGTTGCTGTCGCGATTTTCATGTTACGTTGGAATACATCAATTTCTTTATTTTCTTCTTAAGGGATTGATTCAATTCTACAATAACAACACTTATTTGAAACATTAGTGATGATCAATCTAATTTGTCAAGATCAAAAGAGGTTTTAAAACTAGGATTGATTATCCTAGTTCAACAGGACTATTTTGTGTCTGCTAGGAACAGTACTTGTCTGCTGCAGCGGCACTGTAGGTGAATAGTGGTCCGATATTATTTTTGGAGATGTCATCCACGGGAAGTATTAGTAGGTTTTATCCACTATATTCGGTCTTAGAAATACCACTTTGATCTCCATCCAGAAAGAGTGAAGGGTGTAGATGAATACGCATGAGGTGATGGAAAATACTTTACATAATAGTCGTATTTGCCTAATGGTTGTCCAAGTAAATCTCAATTTTCAGATAGTAGACTCGTGTTTTTGATGGGATCCTAAAAAGAAGAAAATAAAATTATTTACCTTAACTTTTGCATAGGATGCCACAAGTGATTTTCACCCTATCAGGTCTCATTTTTTTTTCTTCTTTTTTCCTTTTTTTTAATGGTATCTTACATACTAATGTTGATATCTTCGTCTAAAGTCTACCAATGGTGCTGAGGTACTTGATGATGATGATACATGAGATTGGGCCGAGGATGAGCCTGTTAGACTTTGGAGGAGTTATTGCATAATTTTGAAGTATTCTTCATCTGTTTTGGTTGCGGCCAAAACTGCTTGAGAATGGGCTTTTTGGGCTAAGAATGTGAACTGTTCTGGGCTAGATTTAAGGAAACCCTGGTTTTGGAGCCATGGCAAATGATTTTATTAGAAACTGTAAAGGAGTTTCATCATTTTGTTTTGAACTTTCTTTGTAAGATGATGAGTTCATTAGAGAAAGAATAGTCCACTGTCCACATTATAACCCATGGACAATAAAATTTAGAACAAAAAAGAGTTAATGAGTGAAATTTCTTTTCAGTTTTTAAGGATATGTAATGGGTTTTGAAAAGTTTAAAGCTTTCCCGGACTGGATTTTTTAGGATGTCTAGGACAGAACCAAAATTCTTCCACCATCTTGAGAACCATGATAATTATTGGGTGATATTGGTTTTATCATGGAAGTAGAAAAACCATGAATGAGTTTGTCTGGTGTTTTGAATAAGCAAAGTATTGAACCAAGCTTGTTTGTAGTCCTAGTATGAGAAGGTGGGGGAATATGGGTATGTGGTGGTGAATTTAGTAGGAAAAGGTTTTGATTTGGATAAGTTTTGTCCCCATTCCGAATGATGAAGTACTTTGTGAATTTTACAAGTGGAATACGATGGTTCACGTTGTTTTTTTAAAAGCATAAAATGTTTAAACTCAGCGGAACTAGTGTGTTCCAAAATCTGTTGGTAATATTCTCAGGGTTTTGAAAGATCCCAAGGTTTATAAAACCAATTTTTTGGAAAATACATTCCCATGGTTTGGAAAGGATCTTTGTTGTAGAATTCTTCTTCTACTGGTAATATGTTTTGGAAAGCATTTTTGGGAAATCAATTTGAAGTTAATTTTGATTGTGAGAGAACAATTTGTGAAGAAGTGTTGGGAGTCATGCTCAAAACATTTTGGGAGTTGGTTTTAGAAGAAGACTCACCAACTTTTGTTTTGAAAGTAAGTAAAAGAGTCTTACCTTTATTCAATTATTGCGTTTGGACGACTTCTTGATTTTGCACAAGTGTCTGGGAACCACAGGGAGTGGTAGGAATGAAACTGCTCGTTTGGTGTTCTTGGGCCAAATTTTGGAATAATTTCATCAATTATGGAAAGTTGGCAACTGTCCTAGTCCATAGATCAATTTGTTGGGCCTTGGTTAGGCTAATGGTTGGTGGATTACATTGCTGGTTTGGGTTTTGGAGGGTATCAATCTATGGGGTAATTGTTTTTATGGTTGCTAAGGTGATAGCTAGGGATTGTATGGCGGGAGATTTGTTTGTAGGGTTTTCATTTTTCTCCCATTTTTTTCTTGGCATTTCTCTGTTCTGTAAGAATTCACGAGTCAAAAAGTCAGGCAAAGAATTTGAAGTTCCTTTGATGAATTATATGTTAAAATCAAAGACGCTAAGAATAGTTTGCCATCGAGCAAATATTTATTTTGATGCAATGTTTTGAACATGTTTTTGTAGAATTTCTTTTGTTGATTTACAATTAATGCGAAGTAGAAATTTTTGATTGAGTAAACCAGATTGAAATTGTTGGATACATAAAACTATACTCAAAATTTCTTTTTAAATGGTAGAGAAGTTTTATTGTGTGTGATTCTAGTGACCAAAAGTGTATTGAATAACTGACTCTATACCTTTTTGTATTTGTTTTAGGATGCCCCCATAACCAAGTTCACTAACATTAGTTTCAACAACTTTGGAAGGTTAGGGTTTGCTCGTGATAGATATGAGATACACTAGACACTTTGTTTTATCTAACGAATCACACCAGTATGTTCATCAGACCATGTAATATGGTTTTTCTTAAGACGATCATGTAATGGCTTAGCCATCCTATTGATATTAGGACAGAAATCTAAGACATAGTTGAGACTTCCTAACAATCTCTATAATTGAGTTTTTATCAACAAATTTCTTAAAGAATTTTGATGCAAATTCTAAAGACTTTCAATTGGTGTGATTGTGCCACAATATATGTAGTGTCTAGAAAGTGAATTCTTGTTTAAAAGAGAGAAATCTTTTTTGTCTAGAGAACAAGGCCATTTTGTTTTACAACATAGAAAAAGGTTTTTAAGTGCTTGAAATCTTAATCTATTGATTGTGAAAATATCAACACATTATCAATATACACAATGCAGAAATCGAAATAAGGATTGAAGTTTTCATTCATGATCCTTTAAAATTCTAAAGGTGCATTTTTTAAATCGAAAGGCATTACATTCCATTCATACTGGCCAAATGGAATAGTAAATGTAGTTTTATAATGATGCTTTGGATTAATTTAGATTTGCCAAGATCCTGAGTTCATATCAAATTTAGAAAATACAAATGCATAATGCAATTTGTTTAATAAATCCTTTTTGTTGGGAATTAGGTAACGAATCCATTTTAAGGCTTGGTTTAGAGGTTTGTAATTGATTACTAACCTAGGGGTTCCTCTCTCTATCTCATAACTTTTATTGACATAGAAAGCTGCGTAACTCCAAAGTGATCTGGATTTGGATATAAGTCCCATTGATTCTAAATCTTAGATTTCTATCCTACAATGCCTTTCCAATTCAACACTCATTTGGATAGGTCTAGCTTTTATAGGAATATTTCTTTCATCAAAATCCTTTTCATAGGGCAAATCAACCATGTGTTATTTTCTATTCCAGAAAGCATTTGGAAAATCAGGATAGACTTGTTTTAAAAGTAAGTTTTGAAAATCAAAAATTTTTTGTTTTATGAAATCTGGGTTTAATTATTTTTAGATATTTTGGAGGAAAATATTTTGTTTTGCAAAAACCAATTCATCATAGTTTCTTTTTATCAAAGCATTTATCTCATGTTGGTAAATCAAATTTGCTTTGAGAAGATTTAGAAACTTGGTTCTTGACTTTTCTATGAAAGGAAAAGAGAGCTTTATGTGTTTGTTTTCAAAATCGATAGAAGTATGTATGGCTTTATAGGGTGTTATCAAGTTAATGAATGGTGTCCCTATAATTACAACATGACTCATATCTGAGACTATAAGGAAAAAAGTTTTAATATGAAAGTCATTGTTAAAGACACTAGCTTTTGTTTTCCCTTTAACCTTCATTTTGGACTTATTAGCAGAATCAAGTCCTTGCGTGGTTTTATTTTGAAAATGTTTTGGTACTAAACTAGGTTTAATACAACTTAAGTCTGCTCCAGTATCAAACAAAACAATTGTATTAATTTTGAAATTATCATAAAAAACTAAAGTTAGTTTCATCAAATATTTTCTGAAAACCACTTCATTCAACTCACAGAGATAATCACCTAGAAGGTTATGTTCTAGGTTGGATAAAATAAGGTTTTTTAAGGGATCGCGGGTTTCTTCATTATCACTAGTATCTTCAGATACCTTAGAAACTAAGAGATTGATTAACTCTGAATCCTTAAACTGTTTTTCTTTAAGCTCATTAACCTCAACTTTAATGGTTTTCAATTCTACTCTAAAATCTTGGATAGTTCATACAAAGGGTTTACTAGTCTTTTTTTTATTGAGTATAGATGTAAGATCGTACATAGGAGTACTTGTAGAAGGAAGATTGGGTGTTTTGGAATGCTGCTCCAGAGATTGCCTAAGTTGTTCAAGGTACCATTTTGAACATCTGGGTTATTGACATGTTGGATGATATCGAAGATCATGGCCTGCTCTTTTGTAAGAACATTGACCTGTTTTAGTTCTAATTAAAAATCAGAATCAGAAATTGAGGGAGATGATGTAGTAATAATTTCATCAATGTGAAGATCTTGGCTTTCACTAGAAAGCCTGGCGTTTTTTTTAGATTTAGAGGTTTTTACAAGCAATGTTGAGAGCTTTGCTAGGATTTTGTCTTCTAAGCCTAACTCATGGAGTTTTCTAGAGACTTTACAGTATTTGGAAATGTGTCCCTTCTTGCCACATTTGTAGCAAGTGATGTCTTTAAGACTTGTTTTCCTCGAGTGGTCAGGCTTAGACCTTTTAATGGTTTTCTTATGAGGTTTTTCATAAACTTCTCATTCGATTTAGTCCTAGGATACCTATAGAATTTTCTAAATCCCTTGGTAGACTGATGTTTGAAAGATGATTTATAATTGCCTCTACAAGGTTGGGTTTTTGAAAGTGTTAAGGTTGGGTCGAACTACTGGCAAAAAGTCCCAACCTCTTGATGGGTCTGTTTAAGCTCTTTTTGAGGTGCTTCTGGAGTTTTAGGTCTTGGCAAATCTTAATACTTTCTTTTTAGGTTTGACTTATTAGCTCATCGTAAGTAAGTTGATCATAAGGAATGATATCACTATTATAAGCCTAACGAATAGAGTTTTTAACCTTTTCTCCTAAAAGAGTAGGAAGACCTGCTAAGAATTTTTCTTTTTATAATGGCTAGTTTGAATCTTCTCTAAGCATGATCCTTGAGAGGAAGGTTGACTTATACCACTAGAAATTGCTAAGACTTTTAACCTAAGATTTTATAATAAGTCAGCATTCTTATCTTTGAGATGTGAAGCATCTCTAAGAAAGTGTTATGTTATGGTCAGGATAAGAGTTGACACAACATCTTGTATTGACTCTCCTAAATGGTTGAGGATAGGTTATCTTTCCTCTCCAATTTAAATGGCATTTAAAATGTCTAGATGTTGGGTTGACGTTAGGTGGTAGTCCCACCATCCTTTCAATTGTCCTAAAAATCCTGCAACGAGGAGTTCAACGATCGTTCTGTCGGTAGTGCCGACCTGAGATTTGTAGGCATTTGATGTCATGGTCATTTGTTAGAGAAAATAGAGTATTTGTTACTCGGTCATGCCATGTATGTTTCATTCATAAATGGAATTGGCACTATATTTTGGTTGAACTAAAATATTAGGTTGAAGACCTAATTGTAGTTATGGTAACCTATTTTGGTGACAATCTATTTGTAAAAGTGGGTTTTGACCAGATGAGTTTTGAAACTTCTATTTGAGACTTAGATTGATCATCTAGTTTTCCAAAAGTTGTTCTTTATTAGACATTAGTTTTAAGGTTTTATTCAGAGCACTAACACTCTATTGGGTTTCTAATTGTGGTGTATTGAGGACAACAGGGACAGAGAATTCTATTCTACTAAGTTGATCTTTAATAGTTTGTAAGAATTATGCCTTGTTATTCTTAATTTCTTGCTGGGCGAAAGTATAAAATTTATAGGATTTACATATAGGGTTCTTGATTCTAGATTTGTTGGTAGTTTCTACAAGGTCAGTAGAGACTACCCAGATTTTGGTTTGACTTTCTATCCTAGAAAGTTGTTTTCCTATGGTGTACAAATGGATGTTTGTATAGTTACTCTGAGATACTAAATTTCTTAAGTTGGCAGAGTCACTATCCTGGGTTTTTTTTAAAGGACTAGCATTAAGGACTTTTGATCCTATGTGGATCCTTATTTGTCTAAGGGCAGGATGTTCAGATTCTATCTGTCCATCAAATGTTTCCCAACTAGTTACCTTTTTTTGAGTTATACCCGAATGCAGACTATGAAATGGATAAGAAATATTGTTTTCAGAAACATATATTTCAAACCAATCAGAAACATATATATATATATATATATATATATATATATATATATATATATATATATATATATAATATGATCCAATTTACTTTGGTTTTTAAAAATTTTCGGTTTGATTTTATTTAAATTCTAGCTAAATCAGTTTGTTCGATTTGGTCTAAAAATCTTTTCAAAATTGTTCAAATCGACTGACTACTCACCCCTAGGTACATCTATTTTTACTATTATCACTATAATTACTATAAAAAACTATTGTTACGATTGCCATAATTTATAATAACGAGAGACTTTTTAAAAAAATTTGGATTGAAGGGAGGTTTGAATTAAAAATCCTAAAAGGTTGAAGGGAGTGAATGTTATCTAGTTGGGTTAAAGATATAAAGACATTTCTTATTTATTTTATGTGTTTAATTATATATATTTCTCATATATAAAAAAATAAAATAACACATAAGATAGTTGGCCAAGAAAAGCTAGTCGACTCATGTCATGTATCCTCATGCAAAACCATAACAATACATGAACAAGAGGATTGAAAGAATCGGTTCATCACTTCTCTCTAATTAACCCTAATTTACACTGTCGTCACCTTTGTCCTCTCTCAGTTTTAACAAATCAAATCACAGTAAGTGGATGAAAAGTAGCTCTAATGAAAGTTCGATGTTTGAATCTTTCAAAGCTCATTGTAGTCATTTTTAATATCCATTTTTTATGAGTGATGTGTCAGTATAACGCTTTAGACTTATAAAGACACATGGTAAAAAATGAAGTTCTGATCATCTTGCACTTTATGAATAAGCAAACTGGTGATGCATTTCTAAATACTATCACTATAATTAGACTCATAAAATAGAGATGAGATGAAGTCGTAATTAGCTTCTCAATGACTCTAGCTAGCATACGTGCCACATTGATGACTCTATAAAAAAAAAAAAGTCATCCTTATATACTCTTAACCTTGAATTCATGATCCTAATAAATAAACTCCACTACGATAGGCATTAATGATGACTTTTCTTTATTAGGATTTAAGCATTCTTGTAAATAAACATATGTAAACAAATTTTAAAATGTTTAGGCCTTGTATAAAGGATGTTTAAATAAATAATTGGAGTAAAAAAAAGAACTTACTTTGATTTAGTTAGGTATGTTATGTATTATGAGTTTGAGAAAAGCATTGAAACTGCTTTACATATTCTATAAGTACTAAGCACGCAAAACTTTATGCTTCTATTATTTTATTTATGGGATGTATGTATAGATCAAAATTACTACATGTTATGATAATTTTTCACTCACAATTTTTTTAGCATTAGTTAAATGCTTTGATGACAAGTTATGACAAATTTGGTATCAAAGTTTTATTTTATTTAGATTATTATAATAAGTAGAGCATATAATTCTTTTTTTTATTATAATGTTAAATCTCAATTGCATATAGATTCAATATTATCTTATAGCTTATTGTCCTTGTTGGATGTGTTGACATATAGTATTTTTCTTTTAAAAAAAAAAGACATCGTACTTACAATGACTAGATATGTTGTTGTGGACTTAGTAGTCTTATATAAGGATTTCATCTAATCTCATATATAGAATTTCAAACGAGATTGTATGGTAAGTTTAAAGTAATTTAATGTATATAAAAATTAAATAAAGAAAATTAATTAAAAGTAAATGCATTAGCATTTTACCTCTCAATCTAACAAACTTTTTGCTACTCTTCAAATCTAATGCATTTTCTTACAAAATCTTCATGAATCAATGAGTTAGCCAATAATCAAAAACTATATCTCTACCTCCATTCTAACCATTAAAATTACTATTTATAATAGCATAAAAGATCACCATTGTATCCTCCACCAATCACATTCTTCTTATCTAATTTTATTAAACACCAACTATTATTTTTTTTTAGAGGTGACGGTTTTTTACCAGACTCAAATTCGCTTGAAAAAGTTGATCTAAACTTGGTTAAACTCAAAAGAAAATATGAAATGATCTGAAAATTTTTTAATCAAACATAATTCAATCTGAGCTAACCCACATGCCAACTCAAATTTGATTTGATCTTGATCTGACTTACAGAATGATCCAAATAACCTGATTTAAATTATTAAAAATATTTAAAATTTATTTAAAAATCTAAAATAATTTTTTATTTGTTTATTTTATTTTAACTTAATTCAATTACCAAATTTAATTATATATAGTCATTTACTAATAAATCATATTTAATTTATTAAGTACTTAAATAAAAATAAAAAATATTAACGAAGTGATATTTATGTAAAATATATCTAATTAAAAATGATTTTTAAAGAAATTTATTTTTCTTAATAAAATATGAGAAAATATTATGTACTTAATAAAAAATCTAAATGCATATTTCAAAAATATATTTAAAAATAAATAATAAATGATCTGGTTGACTTGCGAGTATATTATTTAAAATAAATAATAAATATCCTAATGTATATTATTAAAATTATTTAAAATTTAAAAATATTATTTATTTGTAATTTTATATGAATTTAATTCAATTACTCATTTTATCATATACAATCATTTACTTTTAAAATAAATTATATTTAATTTATTATGTGTTTAAATGAAAAAATTTAATCAAGTTTCATTTATGCAAAATTTATCTAACAAAAAATAACTTTTAAAGGTTACTTTTTAATAAATTATTATAAAATATCACATAAATAATAAAAATTTAAATTAATATTTTAAAAATATATTTTTAAAAAGTGAATAACAAATAATTCAATTGATCTGAACTGAAAATATTATTTTAATAGTTCTTTATTTTTATTATTTTTTTAGGGCTAGTTTTTATGTTAATTAATTATATTTTAGAAAAAATACTAGATAATGTCTCACTTTTGATTTGTTTTTTATAATTTTATAGGACATCATAGAAATTGGAGCTTATTGGTGAAATATGACAGTTTTCTAGGTCAAACTGTACAGTTTCAGAAGTTCAAGGACCAAACAGAAATTTGATCATTTAGAGACTTGTTTTGATATTTTTCAAGATAGAGTGTGAGTCCAATTTTCATTCAAATTTGGAAGACCCGAGAAGACTATGCAAAATTGGAAATTTCACCAGCTCCTATTAAAGAGATAAAGTTTAGTTTGACTCTTAATTTGTGGAGAATTATATTTTTCCTATTTAAAAGAGGAATAAGAGACTATAAGTATGAGATAAAAAAGAAGGAAAAAGAAGAATTATTTTTTTTAAAGAGTTTTTGCTTTGTTTTATTTTTGGAGAAGAAGTCATCCAGAAGAGAATGATTATTAGTTAACGATCAAGTTTGAAGAGAATAATATAAGGATTTTTATTATGAACACTTTTCTATTTTATTTTCTCTTTATTTTGGTGTTAGTTAGTAATTCAATTATGAACTAAACTCATTAGGCACTTGGGTATGATGAACCTAAGATGAGTTTTGAATTGTGATGTTTTAGATAATACAATATTTTCATTATTTTATGGAATTCAATTGTGTTTGCTCTCTATTACCTTGAATTGATATATCCGAAATATTAATTCTTATTTTAATTCTTTAAACTTAGATTGAGAAATTAAATTGTTGAATAGATCTAGCACAATTGAAAGGAGTTGCATGTGCCTCTAAAGATAGGATAACTAAATCTTCCGGATTAGGGTTAAACCTAATAGTGAAATTTAAGGAACTATAATGCAATTTTAAGGGTTTTAATTAGAAAGAGATTTCAATTAATCAACCTAGAATTAGATGTTAATGATTTTGAGAAAGACTTTAATATAGTAAAGGAATTTTCACGATTCCATAAACATTGAATTAGATTATATTATCGGAAAATCAATTTCTTAATAAGTCTTAGGGGATTCAATACCTGAGTGTTATTTATCATATTGATCACCTTCTTTCACTCTTTAGTTTATGTTTTCATTATTTTAGTTTGTTGAATTATTTTATTTTATTAGTTAATTAATTCACTTAAAATTACCAGTTAAATAATAGAGAAAGAGCTAATACTAATACTTTTAGTCATTAAGGGATCGACACTAGATACTCTTACGCTATACTATACTTGATAGGTGCACTTGTCAATTCGATCTACAGGTATTAACAATAGAACGTATCAAGTTTTTGGCGCCGTTGTCGGGGATTAAAATATTAGGAACACTTCATATCTATTAATTTAGCCTTTTTTTTTTCTTTTGTAATTTTTTCTTCTTTTTCTTTCCATCCTATTTTACCCTTCTTGTTTTAGTTTTGTTGTGATTTCTAGTCTTTTCAGTGGTTTTAACGGTTTATGACTCGAAACAACACAACTAAGCTAAAACCTGAAGATCTTGAAATAGAGAGAACTTTTCATCAAAATTTAAGACAAAAGTGTCAAGAAAAGATTGAGCATAATTAAGAGACAGTAATCATGGCAGATCGCCAAATGACTATGTTTGACTATACCAAATCCACTGTGATGGATGCTGGAACAAACATAGTGAGACCTGCTGTTATAGCCAATAATTTTGAAATAAAGCCTAATATCATTCAAATGGTGTAGCAGTCAATACAGTTTGATGGTTTGCTAAATGAGGATCCAAATTCTCATCCAGCTGATTTCTTGGAAATATGCAACACTTTTAAGATCAATGGAACTACGGATAATGTCATTCGTTTAAGGTTATTCCCATTTTCATTAAGGGGAAATACCAAATGGTGGTGGAACTCACTTCTTAAGGGTTCTATTACTACATGAAACTAGATGACAAAGAAGTTCTTATTGAAGTATTTTCCACCTTGAAGTCAGCAAAATTAAGGAATGATATCTCATCATTCATTCAATCAGATTCCGAATCACTTTATGAGACGTGAGAACGCTTTAAGGATTTGTTGAAGAAATGCCCACAACATGGGTTGGACACTTGGGTTCAGATTCAGACATTTTATTGTGGATTGAATCACATGACTCGTCAAATGATAGATGCAGTAACAAAAGGTTCTCTCAACAATAAGACACTAGAAGGTGCTCAAGCATTGATTGAGGAGATGACAATGGACGGATATCAGTGGCAAACAAATTCAAGGAGTAATAAACCTACTAGTATGTATAATCTTGATTTAGTCACTGCTTTGGCAAGTCAAGTTGAAGCTTTGAATAGAAAGATTGATGGATTGGTTTTAGCACCACAAATGGGTAAAGTGTTGCAATGTGACTCATGTGGAATGGGACATAAAAACCAAGATTGCCCTAATATGCTTGGAATACAACAAGAATGAGTGGACTATATGGGGACCATTCCAAGATCACAAAATAACCTCTATAGTAACACCTATGATCCAGGATGGAGAAACCACCCAAATTTTTCATAGGGGAACCAAGGGCAACAAAGGAATAATCCTCCACCAGGTTATCAACAACAACAACAACCACCCTAAGAGAAGAAATCAAATTTAGAAGAGCTAATAACCAAATTCATCCAAGCTTTCGATGCTCGACTCCAAGCTCAAGATGCCATTTTGAAGAATCATGAAACAATGTTGAGAAATCAAGGAGCTTTCATCCATAATTTAAAAAATCAAATTGGACAACTTGCTAAACTAATTTCAAAAAGGTGACAAGGTAGTTTGCCTAGTAATACAGAGACGAATCCTAAGGAACCTGTGAAGGTAATCACCCTTAGGAGCGAAAAAGAATTACAAGTTGGACCTAAAGCTCAAGTCAAAGAGAAGAGTGTAGCGAAGACCCGAGACCAAGGTGATGCACGCCCTAAGCCTGTTAAGGAATTTAAACCTACCATTCCATATCCTGCGAGACTTAAGAAAGATCACTTAGATGAACATTATGGTAAGTTTTTGGAACTCTTTAAGCAACTCCACATTAACTTACCGTTTGTTGAAGGTCTTTCGCAGATGCCCAAGTACGCTAAATTTTTGAAAGAACTCCTAGCCAACAAGAAAAGACTTGAGGAGTTATCTACAGTGATCCTTAGTAAGGAATGCTCGACTATCTTGTAAAACAAGCTACCTCGAAAGCTCAAGGATCCAGGGAGTTTTACTATCCCCTATCTTATTGGTGATTTGATAATTGATAGGGCTTTAGCTGATCTAGAGGCAAACATAAACCTAATGCCTTATAAATTATTTGCTAAGTTAGGATTAGAAGAGCCTAAACCAACTAAAATGAGTATTCAATTAGTTGATAGATTAATTAAATACCCTAAAGGTATCATTGATTATGTGTTGGTGAAGGTAGACAAATTCATCTTTCCCACTGATTTTGTCATACTTGATATGGATGTCAATGTTGAGGTTCCATTAATTTTGGGTCGACCATTTTTGGCTACAGGCAAAGCTTTAATTGATGTTAGTGCGGGTAAATTAGCTTTAAGGGTTGGAGATGAATAAGTGACCTTTAAAATTTCTGATGCTTTTAAACACTCACTTGATTAAGATGACACTTCTTATTTCATTGATTCTAGGGATTGTGTTATTTCTAATTGTATGCAGACAATTATCTCTCAAGATCCTTTAGAGCATTGTCTTATATAAGGTGAAGAGACAAGCAAAGAGGAAGGTGTGAGAAGTGAACAAGCAGCCTATCTAAAGGCTAATGAAATAATAATAAGGGGGAAAGCTTTTGAAGAGATTCATAGAAGTAAGGAACACAAATTAAAACCATCCATTAAAGACCCACCTACGTTAGAGTTGAAGAAATTGCATGCGCATTTGGAGTATGCATTTTTGGGAAAAGATTCAAAGCTCCTAGTGATTATAGCATTTGATCTGAAAGAGAAGCACAAGGAGAAACTTTAAACTGTACTTAAAGAACACAATAGGGTAATTGCTTAAAAGATTTTAGACATAAGAGGAATTAGTCCCTCTTTCTGCACCCACAAGATTCTCATGAAGGATGACTTCAAACCAGTTGTGCAACCACAAAGGAGAATAAATCCTAACATGAAAGAAGTTGTAAAAGCTGAGGTGATTAAATTACTTGATGCAGGAGTAATTTACCCTATTTCTGACAATTCATGGGTAAGCCCTATGCAGGTAGTACCAAAGAAAGAAGGAGTGATGGTTGTTTCAAACGAAAAGAATGAGTTGATTCCCATAAGAATTGTCACTGGGTGGAGAGTATGCATTGATTACCAAAAGTTGAATGATGTCATAAGGAAAGATCACTTCCCTTTACCTTTCATAGATGAAATGCTAGAGCGACTATCAGGGCATATGTACTATTATTTCTTAGATAGTTTATCTGGTTATTTTCAAATCCCTATTGCTTCAGAGGACCAGGAAAAGACAACATTCACTTGTCCCTATGGTACATTTGCTTATTGTCGAATGCCTTTTGGATTATGTAATGCACCCGCTATTTTTCAACGATGCATAATGGCAATTTTTGATGAACTCGTGGAAAATATTATGGAAGTATTCATGGATGATTTTTCTGTTTTTGATGACTCTTTTGATTTATGCCTTCATAATTTAGAAATAGTGCTTAAACATTGTGAGGAGACCAATTTGGTGTTAACTTGGGAAAAATGTCATTTTATGGTGTAAGAAGGTATAGTTTTAGAGCACAAAGTCTCGTGTAGGGGGATTGAGGTAGATAAAGCAAAAACTGAAACTATTTCTAAGTTACCACCCCCAACTTCAATTAAGGCAATTAGTAGTTAAGGCAATTAGTAGTTTTTTAGGGCATGCTGACTTTTTTAGGAGATTCATTAAGAACTTTTCTAAGATTGCTAGGCCTTTAACTAAGTTGCTTGAAAAAGATGTGGCATTTGTTTTTACTCAAGAATGTTTAAAAGCATTTAACATTCTTAAGAACAAATTGACCAATGCCCCAATCATGGTAGCACCGAATTGGACTATTCCTTTTGAACTAATGTGTGATGCAAGTGACTTTGTAGTTGGCACAGTTCTCAGACAGCGAAAAGATAGGCATTTTCAGCCCATTTACTATGTTAGCAAGACTCTCACGGACGCCTAAGAGAATTACACAACTACGGAGAAGGAGTTACTAACTGTGGTTTTTGCATTTGATAAATTTAGATCTTATTTGATATTGTCCAAAGTCATTGTTTATACTGACCACTTGCTCTGCGTTATTTGCTCACTAAGTCATATGCAAAACCTAGGTTAATTTGATGGATTTTACCGTTGTAGGAATTTGATCTTGAGATCCGTGATAAGAAGGGTGTCGAAAACCTAGCAGCTGACCATCTATCTCGTTTAAAGAATCCTAATTTAGAAAAGCTCAACGAAGCTGAGATCAATGATCAATTTCCTAAGGAACATATTTATAACATTAAAGAAGTAAGTGATTTAGATGTTCCATGGTTTGTTGACATAGCAAATTTCTTGGCAGCTGAAGTTCTATCAAAGGAAATGTCTCATCATCAAAAGAGAAAACTCTTTTCAGATTTAAAAAATTACTTTTGGGAGGATCCTTACTTGTTCAAAATTTATGCGGATCAAATTGTAAGGAGATGTGTCCTAACTTTGGAAGGATGAAAAATCTTAGAGCATTGTCATGCTGGACCCGCTGGAGGGCATTATAGTGCAAATAGGACAACCCAAAAAGTCTACGAATTAGGTTTTTATTGGCCGACTATCTATAAGGATGCCCAAAGGTATGTAGAGCAATGTGATAATTGCCAACAATTAGGTAATATCTCTCACCGTGATGAAATGCCTCAAAACTATATTTTGGTATGTGAAATATTCGATATTTGGGGTATTGACTTCATGGGCCCTTTCCCGACTTCATTTGAAAATAAATACATCCTAGTTGTTATACATTATGTTTCTAAGTGGGTCGAAGCATAAGCTTTACCCACAAATGATGCTAGGGTTATAGTTAAGTTCTTTAAGAAACTATTCTCACGTTTTGGTGCACCTTGAGCAATAATAAGTGATAGGGACACTTATTTTTGTAATGAGTAATTCAAAAAAGTGCTTCAAAAGTATGGTATTACACATAGAGTCGCAACCCTATATCACCCTCAAACGAGCGGCCAAGTTGAGGTAGCTAATAGGGATCTCAAAAAGATTCTTAAAAAGATGGTAGCACAATCTAAAAAAGATTGGTCCCTTAAGTTAGATGACGTTCTTTGGGCTTATAGAACAGCTTATAGAACACCTATTGGCACTATGCTGTATAAGTTAGTTTATGGAAAAACATGTCATCTGCCAGTAGAGCTTGAGTAGAAAGCGTATTGGGCTATAAAACTTCTTGATTTTAATCTCGACCTTGCAGGTGAGAAGCAGAAACATCAAGTGAATGAACTCGAGAAATGACGATTAATGGCATATGAGAACTCTAAGTTATATAAGGAGAGGGCCAAGAAGTATCACAACAAGAGAATTCGCCAATCCAAGCAATTCAAAGAAGGAGATCAAGTATTTATTTATAACTCTCGTGTCAAATTATTCCCGGAAAAGCTCAAATCTAGATGGTCCGGACTATTCACCATCAAACAAATTTTTCCTTACAACACAGTCGAGGTAACTCATCCTGAAAAAGGTACGTTTAAAGTGAATGGTCATCGTTTGAAGCTCTATCTTGGAGGTGAATTCAATGAGAAAATAGTTTATGAGAGGTTAGACCTTCTCAATTTTGAGTAAAATTGCTTAAATAAATTTTTTAAAAAAAAGGTTCATGAAAAAAAAAATCCAATAGAGCAAGTGCGGTCCACGCCGCACACATGTGCGTTGGACTGCACATGTAAAAAAAAAAAGAACCTGTGCGGTTGTTGCTGCACATGTGCATGCCGCCACCGCACAAAGAATTCCAAAACCATACAAAGAATTCCAAAAATTTGTTGGTGGCAGCGTTTGTGTCGTCCAAACCGCACATATGTAACGTTAGGACCGCACTTGCGCCCTTTTATCCCGTACTTGTGCGACAACCATCGCACACATGTGCGTTGGTGCGCACAAAGGAATTTAAAAAAAAACCCATTTAGAACATCTATTATATATATATAAATATTTATTTAATACAAAATTATAAAAATGTAATTTGAGTAGGAGTTTTAATTAATGTGATTATTTATTTATTTTGTGGGTGCTTTTGTTTTATAAAAAAAAAAATCAACAGAGGTAGTGCGGTGATGCGCACATCATGTGCGCATATCACCCGCACAAAACTTTGTGCCCAAAGCATGTGCGGCAACCAACGCACATGTGCATTGAACCGCACACGACTTAAAAAAAAAAAAGCAAAGCATGTGTGCGACTCAGCAAAAATCCCCCTACATAAGAATATTTAGTAATTTTATTTTTTCCCCTTAATAAAACAATTTGTATTATTTGATAATTTTGTTATATATATATATATATATATATATATATATATATATTACTTTCTTCATTTATATATATATTTAATAATCATAATAAATAAATAAAACACAATTTTTTTATTTTGTACACTCTTCTTCAAATCCATACTCGTTCAATCCCG
>CATIWR010007481.1:0-19432 GCA_949677035.1 Omphalea diandra | reverse complement strand
TAGTGAAACACTTGAGTGAGATTTTGTGTTAGCCTAAAAACACATTATTGTAAGGTTTTGTGTTAGCCATCAAAACACAAGTTGTATAAGTTGGGTGTGAGCTTGAAAACACCATTGAGATAGTGAAATACCCAATTGATTAATTAGGGAGTGGACGTAGGGTCAATTATACCTGAACCACTATAAATTGATTGTCTCTCTTCTACTCTTTCTTCTACCCTTTATCCTTGTTTTTGAAATTTTTATTCACTAATTCAACCCCCCTTCTTAGTGCCTAGGGACAACAGCTACAAAGGTGAATCTAAGATTAATAGCTAAGTTAACACCATAAGAACGAAATTGATCACTGTCGAATTGCTTTCCATTGTCTATAATCAGTACCCTTGGAATACCAAATAGATATATCATATTTTTTTTAGAAGAAATCAATAATTTTTCGAAAGTGATTGTGGCAAAAGCTTTAGTCTCAAAAGTGATCTATGGCTAATACTACAAACTTCTTCTAACCTGATGCTCCTCGGAAGGGGCTAAGGATGTTTATTCCCTACTGAGAAAAAGGTCATGTCAAGTCGACGAGTTGCTGATTAGTTGTTAGTTGTCAAAGGATTGTGTTGTGCCTATGATAGATGTTACATTTTTGCACCAGTTCCTTAGAGGACCAAAAGTAACCTGATAAGACAACTTTTCAAACTAATGTACTGACAGCCTTACAAGCCCCGCAAATGACTTCATGAATTTCTCTGAGCACATAATTCCCATTTTTTAGAAAATCACATCTGAGCTAAGGTTGACTGCAATACCTTTATAGAGGACTTATTTTTCCTTCGAATAGTCTAAACTAGCTGATGATGGCCTGAGCTTCTTGGGATCAGTGGGGAACTATCTATATTTCAAGTATTTGGCAAATGGGCTCATCTAGTTATCTTCCTCTACTATGGCAACTATGTGCATTAGTTAGACGATATTAGGTTGCTCTCATTCCTTCATCAAAACTCTTTCAAATAAGGTAGCTTGAGAAGAAGCGGTTAGTTTGACTAGGAAATCTGCTTCTTCATTGTCACCCTAAGAGATCCATTTTATCTTCTAGTTTTCTCTTTTCATCTTTACGCTAGGCAAGAGATGTTTGGCATGTTTAGCATATTTGAGCATGTTGGCGTTTGGTCAAAGATCTATTGAATTACTAAGTGTGAATAATTGAATACAGGAGGCGTTTAGCTCAGACTTCTTATTTTCCAATTATAACTTCGTAATTAGCGTTTCATACTTCATCGTGTTATTAGTGGCTTAAAACTTTAATCTGACAACATACTTGATGGAGATATTATTTAGACCTTTTAAGATTATCTTAACTCTTACCCCTTATGTTCCCATGGTTTCATCCATATGTAGTTTCCATTTTTCTTTCTTTAGGTTCTGTTCTGGTTTTTCCTTAGCTCCTATTAGTTTAACTATAAAGTCTGCTTAAAACTTGGGACTTCATTATTTGAATTGGCTCAAATCTAATATCAAACTCTCAAAGTTAGGCTGCCAATTTGGCTATTCTCCCTGAGGTTTTAGCTTTATGCAAAATCTTTGACAGGGACTAATATGTGCAAAAAGTTATGGTGTGTGCCTAAAAGTAATGTCTTAGCTTTATGGCTGAGCTGACCAATGTATATGACGACTTCTTTAATCATAGGTAATTTAGTTTGGCTTCTTTAAGTACTCTACTAACTAAGTACATTGGTTTTTGTTCTCTTTCTTATTCTCTAATTAACACCAAGGCCACAGTTTCCTTGGTTGTTGTTAAGTACATGAAGAGTGGTTCATTCTGTTAGGGATGATTGAGCAAATAAGGTGAATTAAGGAATGTCTTCAATTCTTTAAAGGCTTTATGATATCCATCATCCCAACTAAACTTTTAAGATACCTCATTGTTTTGTAGAAGGGCAAACAATGCCAAGCCGATGATGATATGAACCTTACCAAGGTTGTGATTCTTCTATTAAGCTCCTGAACTTCATTGATCATTTTGGGTAGTTTCATGTCAAGAATTGCTTGGTTCTTCCCTGCTGGCTCTATTTTCCCTTACAAAATCATGAAATCAAGAAACTTGCCTACTTGAACCCCAAAAACACACTTCTTCGAGTTGACTTTTATGTTATACTAATTAAATATTGTAAAAGTTTCTTTTAGATCTCTTGTTTGGTCTTTGATTTAATGATTTTTCCTAATCATGTCATCCATATACACTTCAATTGTTTTGCCAATATTTTTTTTAAACATGTGGTTAACTAGTCTTTAATAGGTGGCACCTACATTTTTAAGACCAAAGGTCATGACTTGGTAACAGTAATTGCCCTCATGTGTGATAAAGCTTATCTTTTTCTCATACAGTATAAACATCTGGCCTTCTTAGTCACTTGCAGATGCATCAATGAAACTATATAACTCATACCCTTCTCAGTCGCTTGCAGATGCATCAATGAAACTATATAACTCATACCCCGTGTTGGAATCCACTAAGTAATCTATGTTGGGTAGAAGGCAACTATCTTTTATGAAGACTTTGTTGAGATCTATGAAGTCAACACACATTCTCTACTTTTCGCTCAACTTTTTTACCAACACCATATTTGCTACCAGTCTAAAAACTATACTTCCCAAATGAAACTAGTGTGGAGCAACTTACATACCTCTTCAGCAATTGCTTTTTGGCACTCAGGTGCATGGTTTCTTCTCTTTTGCTTGATTGGCTTAATCAAGCTATCGAGATTCAGCTTGTGCGTGATGATTGAAAGGTCGATCCCTATGATGTTTGAGGTGTTAGTTATGTGCCCTTGGCTAATTCTTATAATGGATATTTTCTTAATAATGTTATGATTATATTTTATTAAATATTTCTTTTGTTTAAAGCTAAATGATAAATTTCATTAATAATTAATTCTACCTAATATCATCAAGTATGTGACTTGATAGTAAAACATTTAGGTATAAATTATATTTTAAATTGTTCTTTGTCGTCATTATTGTTGGGATAGTAATAGATGAAGACTACTATATGTTTTGATTGATGACTATATTTTATTCGTCATGGATATGTGATATTAAGTCAAACACATATATACATATTTAAGAAACATTGTATTAGATCAAAAAACTATAAAAACACTACATGGATAAATTATCATATGTGATTTTCATGCACTAGCATTAACTTAATCCTGTAACCTAAAAATCACCATGGATTCCATAAGATGAACTTTATGTTTTCATATGTCCAACATTATCTTTAATCGGATGATTTTACAAACTGATATTAGACATAAATTAAACATATAAAGAAATATGAGTGATTAAGAAGGGAATTATCTCTCATATATTTATAAAAAATATATCGCTAGGCGCCTCGATAAATTAGACTGAAGAGATTGTATAACCACTTGGAAATGAATTGATAAAGGTTATCAATATCATTTTACATCAGTCTACTTAAAGATAAAGAAAGAATTGAATTATATAAGGATGACATAATTCATGCCTTATTTTTAATTGAGATATAATATGACAAAAGGATTATAATTATTGACCTTTACATAATTTGGTAGTCATAATGTCTTGCTAGAGGCCACTTATGACATGTAGGTCATAAATAGGTTTTAGGCCACTATCAACATTATGTGAACCTATAAGGTCACACACAAAGAATAGATCCAAATCGAAATTGGGTTTAATACTCTCTTTGTTTATAATTTAGATAGTTAAAAATATTATCTATATAGTTTTAGATATCTATTTTGTTTTAAAAGTTAAAACAAAATAGGATATTATCTTATCTGTATCTTTTAAGATACAAAGTTGACATAAATATCTTAATGATTAAGATACACACACACACACACACACACACACATTTTTAGGATTTTCTAAGAAGAAAAGGTATATTCATATTTTCTTTAGAAACTATAAAAGAGAAAGTTGTGTAAACCCTAGTGTAGCACACTATACATTTTGGAGGTAGCCCGTTCTTGTAGATACCTGCAAAGGGCGATCATCTTTGGGTGATGTATAGATCTAACTTCAAGGTCAAGGCAAGGTGTTACAAGTGTAAACACTCACTATGTCTTTCAACAAATCAACCTTTCTTATTCAAATTGGTAGATTTTGCACATCCTTCTTATTGATTTAATCAAATTGCAGGGATCCTTAGTGTTTGTAATTTAAAATTTATATTTTTTCATTGTGTTTAGTCTACAAAACCCAACATGAAGGAGACCATGTGAACGTATGCAAGGTTTCTAATAATGTCAAGCTGATATCTTTTTCCATAGGCTTGATAAGCTTTGTTTCTATATGAGGGTTCGACCTTCACTGACAGAGAGGTTTTAAGTTTGTTATAGGCTCGATTTTCTTAAGGGTGTCACCTAGGACAAAGTCTAATGACTCAAAGGATAAATCATGGTTCACCTCTTTAAGAATGTTCATATAAGTTTTGCAAGCTACCTTCTAATCCCCTCTAACTACTACTACACCCTGATCGATAGGGTTCTTCATTGTGAGGTATCTAATACAGTATAGGCTATTGTGTCATACAAATGGCTTTCCAAAGGTGGCGTTGTATGTAAAGGGAATGTCTACAACCATCTACATAACTTTGAATTTTTGCATGACCTTTATGCCTCCCAACTCCCTATTTAGTTCTATAAAGCCCATTATGTCCAATTTCATTTCTCTCAGGCTAGTCAAAGGAGTTTGAATTAGACACAACTTCTTAAAGTCTTGAATGAACGCTTTATAGGCTTTAGCAGTCATCATATTGACTGAGCTGTCATCATCCACTAAGATCCATTTAACTAGGAAGTCTATGATATGGCCTTAAACCACCAAAGCATCTACATGGGGGTACTAAGCTTTCTATCATCATCTATCGAGGAAAAGGTGATGGGGAGAACATTGGTTCCTTTATATTCTCTTTCTTATTCACCGAGTACACCTTGTAAGTTTCCCTTTTCTTTACAGTAGAGTTGCTTCTTTCTATTATTAGACCTTTTTATGCATCTTTTTATGCATCTTCCTGCTGGGGCTCATGCCTATTTTTATCTAGAGCTGCCCGCTTCTTAAACTTGTTAAGTTTACCTTGCTGGATCAATCTCTCAATTTCATTTTTCAAATCTTTGCATTCTTTTTATCATGCACACTATCCCTATGAAAGCCACAATATCTATTAATGGTCGAGTTTTTTAACAGCCAAGGGAAATGGATCATTTCTCCTGATTTTTTTATCTAACGGAGGACTTCACTTTAGCATATTGTGGGCGACATATAGTATCGAGTCAGGCTGCCATCTGAGTCACAAGGACCCGATCGTGAACCTTTCTATTTGGCAGGGTTCCTATCATTCCTGCTATCTTGACACCCTTTCTCTTCTCTCTTTTTATACAGACCATGAGAGTAAGTCCATAAGTTTTCATCCAAATGAATAAACCTATTACTCCTTTCCATCAACTCGTAGGAGTTCTTGGAGGATCGATACTAAAGGAATAAAAAACCCTTTGATTCTTGTAGTTCCTAAACATTCCATTTACCGCCACTTTTTGATTAAGTCTATTTATTTGCATGGCTACCTTATTAAACTTAGCCAGGTAGTCTTACAATGACTTTCCTTCTTCCATGACAACTTTATACAAATTAAAATAAATTTTTACCTAAGGGATGGCTAACATAAATCGAGCTAGGTAATGTTGTAAATGGACCTATGAGCTAAGTTATGATACCAGTCTTGTATTACTCCTTTCAAGGTGGTATGGAAAATATTACATAATAAAGCATTTGAATAGTTATAGAGCTCTAGTCAAGATCGAAACTTACAGAGATGTCTTTGAGGGTCAATTGTCTTATTATAATTATCAATTAGGGACAACTTGAACTTGTGGAACACTGGCTCAACTCTTGCTTCTACAGCTAGACGTTTGCGATCATAAGAGTGGTAGTTAATAGTGAAGCATTCCTTACCTTGTGTCTGCTTGACAGCCATCATCACCTTCTTCTGGAGGGCCTCATCATCCTAATACATGCTTTCATTATACACGACTCAATTTTTCATTGGCCTGTATGAGGATTCATATGTATCGTTAAATGTTTCTAAACGACGAGCTCTACATTCATGTCAAACCAAGTTTTTTTGTTGTTTGGCTTTGTCAAGGCGGGATAAGTGGTGTCCTCTACTACTTGATGGCTAAGGTTTATGGGGAAACCAAGGGTTCTCTATGTAAAAGTTCTTGTTAAGTTCTCTTTAATGTTGCTGCAAAGTTTGCATAGCAACTGTGAGTTTGGCATCGACTTAAGGATTATAGTTTGGTCTGTCAATGAGGCTAGATATTTGGTTCCCTTATGTGGCTAGGGGGCAAGGGTTGGAGGTTTTGTTGTGGGAGCGTTTTCCAGGATGCTAGACTAATGATGGGTTTTTGGGTCATTGGAAGAGGCCATAGCTAAAGTTTGGAAGGTTTATTATAGTAAATCCATATTCGTTGCACCAATGATATTGTAAGACTTACCGTAAAGATTAGTTCGACTAAGTCTTCTAGGTCAAGGTGATCAGTTCAGGTGCTCTTGGTTCGGCTCCTGCAAGATGACAAAGGTAAGAGGGGTGTCTAGCCAGTTGTCAAAAGCGTAATTTGATGCTTAAATGAGTTATCTAGTTGAGGTAAGTGATTGTAAAGTGTGAGCAATACTCGGTGAGGTCCTTTATATAGGAGTGACTAATTTTGTTGTTGGAGTAAGACTTGGATTCTTTCTTAATTAAGAGTGTTGCTTCTTGATGAAGACTTATTATTTCCTGATGATGAAGAGCTCTAGGCTAAGCGTCGTTAAGCAAGTCGAGCCACGCTGACCAGTGAGTTCATGGGTCATATTATGGGCCGAGTCAATCTTGATATTTTAATGTGATTAGCGAGACTAAACTGAGATTTCTATGTGATTATATTTACTTAGGTAATACCAATTAGAGTAAAATTAACACATAATCTCTGTTGGGTTTGTTTTAGAAATTTTTTTCCTTAAAATAGTGGTCAAAGAGATGGATTTTAAAACTACATGTTATCTATTTACATATGTAATTTTTAGTTCAAATGTTTATAGATACTTATATAAACACTAAGTAAGCATTAATTACTTAATTTATACATATACTAAATTGAAACTTTAGAGTTTTTTTAGAATGTAGATTTTTAAATATTTTTTTAAAAAATTTATTTTTATTTGAAAAGATTATATTTAAAAATTAATTTATTATTTAAATATAATTTAATAAAAATACTTTAATAATAATTTTATTAGTTCAATATTATTTTTATTATTAGAAAATACTTTTATTAATATTCTTTATGGCATAATTTGTTCCAAAAGAATGAAAATGTATCTTGGGGAAAAAAATAAAAAGAGAAAAGAGTGAGGAATGAATGACGCTGAAAGGAAATGGTGATTTGACCTTTTTTTATGATAAGGGAAAATGAAAAAAAGTGGATGAATAGAAAATAAAACAAAGGAATAAAAAAATCAATATCCAAAAGTTCCCTACGATGTACAAAGCTATTTCCTTATTTTTTTAGAAGAAAAGATATTTGCATCTAATTTTTTATGAATACATTTCTTTTTTGTTTGGAGAGAGAAGGAAAGGAATAAAAAAATCAATATCCAAAAGTTCCCCACGATGCACAAAGCTATTTCCTTATTTTTTTAGAAGAAAGGATATTTGCATCTAATTTTTATGAATACATTTTTTTTTTGGAGAGACAAGGATGATAAAGTCATTTTTTTGTTGAGTTTGAATTGTAATTTTTTTTTATTATTGTTTAGTTTTAGAATTTATTAACAAAAAATATATATATATGCATGCATCCTACAATTTTAGGTGCACCACTTTAGGCACCTATCTTCTCTCACATTTTTATCCTCGTGAAACCTATTCTTAGAGCTTTTCTTATTTGAATTTAATGTCCAACCCTTATGGTCTTTTCATTTTCCTTCATGTATTTCATTTTGCCAAGAGGGCTTTCTTCCTTCTTCACTTTCACTGCCCTTTCCATCCTTCTCTTTCTCTCCCCTCTTTTCTTTTTGCAATTTCATCTTCCTTTCACCTCGTTCATTAGTTTTTTTTTCTCCCTTTTATATGGCCAACAAATAACCGCCCTATCTCACCCAAATAATCTCTAAAAGCTAGATATTATAAAGTTAGTTGATAGCCAAGTGGAGAAAGGTACTCACCAAGATTTTACTCTAGCTTGTAAAATAATTTCAAACAAACTAATATTAAATGACACTATAAAGAGGATCCTAATCATATCCTAACACAAAATAAAAGGTCTAGAACTAAAAAGGATCCAAAAAGGCACCTTTCATATCGACATCAAATCGTAGGAGGATTTGAATTAGATTATACAACCATGACCATGATCAATTACAAATTCTCATTTGTTATAAAAGAATGGCCTTCAGATGAATTAGGAAATGAATTATATTTCCCCAATACCTTTTTTTTTTTATCCAAGTTCATGGTTTGCCAGGAAAATATATGAATTTGGAAAATGCATAAATATCAAGACTTTATTCGAAGGGCTACTAGAGATAGATGAGGAATCCATAGAAACAGAGACCTCAACCCTATTCATGAGGATAAAATTAGCATTTAATATCTCCAAGCCATTCACATTAGGACTTTTCACTAAGAGATCCAACCACAATAAGAGTCGGTTTATTTTAGATATGAAAGAGTGTTAAACATTTTCTTCTTTTGTGGTGGGATGGGACATTTTCAATAAGCTTATAGATACTTAGAAGACCTATCATTCAATCCAAATAAGGCATGGAACAAAGCAAATTTTAGAGTATGAATGAAAGGTTTCATACTAAGATGGGTAAAAGTAATGAAATAACCCTAGAAGGTAGCCATTGTCAAAACTAAAGTATTAGAGCTTGGTAAAGGGATAAAGTTAGCCTTCACAATCAAAGAGAAAATAGTAAAGGAATAAGAAAAATAGAACATTGAGGAATGAGAAACTCAAGAATCAAGGAAAGTGTCAGATAGGAAGTCAAGTAAATTGACAGAGTCAAAAGAAATCAAACTTTTAGTAAGTCACATAAAACTCAAATTGACTAATCCAAGTAACCTTGAGTTGAATCCATCAATAAGGAAAGATATAATAATATTGATCAACCCAAGCCTGATGACAGGTTAGTGATATAAAAATAACACCTTGAACTGCATGCGCACAGGTCGTCAAGTAATAAAGTGTATAAAAGTATGAACATTGTTCCCACGAGGATCACACAATAAGTACTAAGCTTTATGTTCATTGTATTACCTAGAAAACCTATTTGAAACATGGATTAAACTAAGAAGTAAAACAAATAAACTATAAACAAAGTATTTTTAAAGAAAATAATCAATAAAAGAAGTTAGTTAGGGTTCAACTTCATATGGTTTTTAATCTTCCATTCAATTGGTTCATTCATCTAGTGTTACAATTGGACCACTTGGGTGATTGATTAATACCTCTTAAGTATCAATAACATAAAAGAACATGTTAAACTAAAGGTCTCTCAACATAATAGTTAAACATCATGTTATAATCAAACAATGCATGATCCTTATGATAACAATGAACTATTAAGGTCTCTTAACCCAATAATAGATTAAGGGAACCATTGAAGGTCTGTTTTATGAAAAGTATCTCTCGATTATCAGTTTATAGAACTCAATATGATTAATGGTCCTAATCAATAATATAAAGCTCATAATAATAACTAATAGGGTAATTGATAAAACTAAAAGAACTTAAATTAGAAAATCATAAGAGTTAAACAAGATCCTTCTACAAACCTAGTGTGAAGAAAATTAGCTCATATTGGAAGAAATAGAAGAAGTAACAATCAAACTAATGATATTGGAAACCATGGACTTCAATTTTTTAAGCTCTTAAATGATTGATTGCCCTTTTACTCTTTTTTGTTCCTTAGCCTTTGTTTAATTGATTTCTTTGCTTTTTGGATTGTTATTTGATTATTATTAATGCCTAATTTTGCCTCCTTAAATAATTCTCTTGAGGTGTTTACTATGTAGGAAGCTTAGGGATTGGAAAAAGAAGATATTGAAAGGCATTAAAAATTGTGTTTTTCACTTAACCGGTGTGCACAACCATATTTCTTGGGTGTATGACCACGTATTTTTGTGATTCCATGTGTTCCATATGGTGCATGGTTATGTCTCATAGGTGCATGACCATGTGTTTAAGGTGCATGGCCTTTCTTCGAGGTTTGTGTGTTCTAGAAACATTATACTCGACTTGATTCTTAGGCACATAGTCATACAGCACAGTTGTGCACTTTTGACCCATTTTTACCTTAAAGATGAATAAATCAGCTTAAGCACAAAACGTAAAAGTTGTATCCCTTTGTGTTATCTTTCTAATTCCTTTTGAATCACATCATTTGGAGTTTTATAGAGGGAGTTATTCTTAAAATATCAAGTTGTGATTAAAATTAAAACTTAGATTGCTTTTTCTTGCTCTTTAGCCACTTATTCTCCTTTTAACCCTATGAAACACAAATATCTTCCATAAGATTCTTTTATAGGTTAAATTCAATCATGAACTCTAACTTTTTAAGAGAATTATACTATAAAATATACAAAATTGTGCACCAAACATACTATCCCAAACTTAAACTCTTGCTCGTCCTCAAGCAAGAACTAATCCCAATAAAATCTAATAAACTCAAATGATCTAGAACAAGTTCCAAGGTCTTAAGGAGAGTTTGATCTTAGTGATAACCATAATTTTCATCAATTAAGCAAATAGACTTATAACAATTACAAGTTCCTAACTAACATGCTTCATTTACAATCAATTAACACAATAGAGTGTGTATGTGTATGTTGAAAACATATTTCATTCAAAATTAACTTTTAATTACATATAATCTAATTAATATTCAACTTTGACTTCTTAGAAGTCACACATGACCATAAGCAAGTTTATCCCAACTTTCTCCACTAATGTAGATCTTAGAGGCCTAAGGATCATAAGGTCTTTTAAGCTTATAATGTAAGGCTTAGGGCAAGGCTTTCAAGAAGTGGTCAAGTCCAAGGGCAAGAGAATATTTGCAAAGATATTAGTTATACTCATGATGTGAAGTATGATGAAATAGTTTATGTGCGTTGCACATAATCATTCTTTGTAAAATATCCACGCTATCCTATTTCATTTTCTCTTGGTCGTTTGATTTTTCTCTTCTTTCTTTTCTTTTTATTTTGCTCCTTCTTTTTTTTTTTTCTCATCATCTTTCATTCATCATAATTACATTCACTTTTCTTCTTCTTTTTTTCTTTTTTTTTGAATGACAATAATGAATGATACACATATGAGTAAAATATCAAAATATCAATTTGTCAGCCTAAACTTGAAATGATCCTTATGGTGTAAAATTTAACAAAAAAAAGAGCTTGCTTTCAAATTCTTTAAATATACGTAAAAATGAAATAACATACAACAAATCATTATACAATCATGTCTTAACTCTATTCTCTTGATAGGGAAGGTAAAAGATTATTTATGTTATATGGTTATAATGAAGGTTATGGATTAAAGAAATAAGGGCCATTAATACTCTCAAAGGGGTGTTTTTATAAGGCTCAAAATGGGAGACAATGCAAATTAAGGTATGGATGGAGAATAATATGATGACCAAAGAATGCCTTAATCATTTCCTTAAAGTAGCTAAGTTCTAGGATTTTGCCTCGAAAAGTGGTGTTGCATGTTCTAGCATATGTAGTAGAAGTACCTAGGTTATGCATGATTGTCAATCTCAATTTTCAAATCCATATTTCAGCAAATGTGATCAAATTGTTTTATCGTTATAATTAATTATAAATCAAACATATAACCAAGACCATGTCATTATCATAAGCAAATTCAACTTAATTGATTCAAATAAGTGGTTATCAAATTCTTCATTGATTATTCTCCTTTAGAACTCAAAACCATTCCTTCATCTTCTTAATTATCAAATTTTATCATTCAAAAGATAAATTCAGCACATGAAATCCCCTAATTCTCCTAAACTTAAATTCATCATTGTCTTTAATGATGCAATGAATGCATGATAGAGAAAAGGGATAAAGAAGGATTACCTTAATGGAGGCATTAAGACAATCACATAAACAAAAGTTAAGAGCTTTAGAGTTCAAGGACAAAGACACAAAAAACATAAGTATAAGCACAAAATAAAAGCTCAAACATAATAACATATTAATTCAAGGTCATTACGTTGACCTTTAGAGCTGGATTCACTTAAGTTTTTACCTTGGGAATATGATTGTCCTTTATTAATATTGGATGCATACAATTTATTGGACTCAAACACTTTAAATCAATCATGACCCATTTTAAACACCTCTTTCCTTTTTTGTCCTCTTTTCTTTTTCTTAGGTTATGCCATTAAAGATTAGAACATATGAGTTTTCTTGCTCTCTAAAATATGCCTAATCATAAAGATAAGGCAATAGGTCTAGCTCTAATTGATAAGAATGCACAAAATAAAAAGTGTCTTTATTACTCGTCATAGTTTAATTCATCAATAAGGAAGAGAGATGGGTTAGTATCATGAATTTCAAAAGGGAAAGGACTACCTACCTTGCATTCCTTGGCAATAAAACCCTTTTTATCTCTTATCGATTTAGATTTTTCAAACTCAAAACTCCCTCCTTTTTTGTGAAAAACTTCATGCTCATGCTCTTCTTTTACATAAATGCTCAAACATCTCTCCTCCTTTATGGGTGACTTCCCTTGTGGTTTACCTTCCTTGATAAGCTTTTTGTTCTCCTTATGTTTCTTTAATCTTGAAGGAAAAGCTACATGAGTCACGTAAGGCTTGGGAGGCACATAAGGACCAATTTCCTTTTTTGGATTGTCTTGATTAGCTTTTTATTGTTGTTTTCTCCATTCTTGGTTTTTTCCTCTTCGTCTAACCTTAAATGGATTTCTATGCCACTCTTTAATGTGATTTCATAGGAGTAGGCTTTTAGGTCCTAAGTAGGATACTAAAAGATTTAAAGTCTAAGGCATTGGTGATTTTTCCTATTTAAACCTCAAGATTATAGATGGAAGAAGAATGGTTCTCCAGTTTGACATTTAAGCTCGAAGGTGATGGATTTCTCCAATATGCTCTTCTAGTTAAACTCTTCCTCATGGAGTTGGTAGATTAATGGTTGAAGAAAAATAAGGGAAGCTTGACGATTGGGATTTAAATAATTATTATTAGACCAATACAAGTTGAGGTGCCCTTACCAACCACGATTATAATTATTATAGTGAGGATTGTTGGATTGGTGATTAAAATTTACCATAAAACTTCCTTGCCCTTATGCAAATGGATTCCTAATTTGGCATGTTATGCTTACACGGCCAATCTCCTCATAAAATTTGCATACCACCTGCTAAAAAGAAGAAGAAATTGCATTATATAAGTTACGAAATTCATTTGCTTGGTAAGGATAGATACCAGAGCTTGTAATGCCTTAACAGCGTCCATGTCAAGAAAAAAAGAAAAAAAAGAGAAACATAAAGTATATAAAATTTTAAAAAATTGATTAACATAGAAACAATTCACTAGTATTAATATTGTCAATTCCCAATAGGGATTCTAAAAACTTGATGACAATTCAGTGCTATAAAAATAACCCCTTGAACTGTAAATGTACAAGTTGTCAAGTAATAGTGTACAAAAGTATAGATATCATTTCCATGACGATCGTGTAATAGGTCCTAAGCTTTATATTCCTTGTATTATCTAGAAAACCTATTTGAAAGATGACTTAAACTAAGAAGTAAAACCAAATAAACTATAAACAAAGTATTTGTAAAGAAAACAATAAATAAAAGAAGTTAGTTAAGCCTTCAACTTCAATTATTAACAACTTATGGTTTCTAATCTTCCATTTAATTGGTCCATTCGTCCAGTAATAAACTTGTTGGCCCTAGGCACCAAGAATGGGAGGTTGAAATGGTGTATAAAAATTAAAATAGGAAAGGGAGAAGTGAAATGAGTAGAATAGAGGCACAAGATTTATAATGATTCGAGTGTAATTGACCCTATGTCTACTCCCCAATTCTCAATAATTGGTTGTTCCACTATCTATCAATAGTGTTTTTCAAGTTCACACCAAACTTTTACACTTGTGTTCTGAAGGCTCACACAACAACCTTTACACTTATGTTTTTAAGGCTCACACAATAACCTTTACACTTGTGTTTTAACAGGCTCACATAACAACCTCTCTTAGTGTTTTGACAAGCTCACACTACAACCTTTACAAATGGTGTTTATGCTCACACCAAATAATGTCTAAAAGAATAGAAAAGATTGAGTAGTAAAATTGCAAGAGTTTGGTTACAAAGTTGTTAATTCTCTTGCATTTACATCTGTTTGGTGAGGTATTTATAGCCTCTACCCACCAAAGAGATGTTGCAAGAAAATTGGTACAAAATCTTCAAAGTGTGCTAGACAGATTTTCGCATTAAATACTTGACAATATCAATTCGCAGTCCCTACTACTCATTAGCAGTCGTGAAATCCAAATTACATACAGAAAACCATGTTTGTGTTTAACGGCTAGTCCACAGCTCACCAGGAAAATATAGTCGTTGCCTTTCACCTGCTCTCAAAAGTAGCAGTCGTGATTTTTCTTATACAGGCCGCGACTAAGGACGTGAATTCGTCTGCCAAAAATGCTCATCTTCTTCTTCAAGATTTGCGGTCGCTACCCACAAGTTGCCATCGCAATTTTTGTCTTCCAACGATTACCTGGGACACTTGTCAAGCTATGGTTGTCAACTTGATTCTCTCTTGAGTTACTTTAAAATTCGCGGTCGCAACTGAGGCATGACTTACACCGCGAATTCATTTGTGACTTTGGCTTTCCTTTCTTTGAATTGGTCGCGATAGAGAAGTGGCCCGTGAATACATGTTTCCATTTTGTCAACCTACCTTGGTCTAGTTCGCGGTTGAAATTTATCAAGTTGCAATCGCGAATTAGAAGGCACTAGCTTACTTTGGCGATTTTTAACTCCGTCCAACTTCCAATGTAAAGACTGACTAAAAACTGCAAAACAACACTTAATTTGAAACATTAGAATTGATCAATCCCCTTTGTCAAGATCCAAAGAGGTCAAAGACTTAGGGTTAACCACCCTAGTCCAATAATCTCCCTCTTCTTGATTTTGACAACATAGATTGATCCAAAATGAAAAATAATACAAAAATGTGAAGTTAGAGTATTACATGAATGAATGTTAAAAACTTCTAAGTATGGCTTTCAATCAATCAAGGGAAATTTCTAAAAAGCTAAGTATGATGTTCCCCCTTAACATATGCTATAATTTTCAAGTTAATATTTCCTTTTAAACTACAATACTTACTATCTCTCCCTATTTGGCAAGATAAAAAAGAGGGTATAAGAGGGGAATGAGAAACAATTATAAGATACATAAGGAGTAAAAGAAGAATACTTTTATAAAAGTAAAACGCATCAAACATGTAAGACAATGTATTGTAAGGAAACAACTTTTTATTTATATAACTATATGATCACAGCATTTTTTAAGCAAAAATCATAAAGAAAATAAGAAAAAAAATACAAAAGATCCCTAATTTAGAGGAGTGGAGAATCATTATCATCTCTGGAAGATGCTTCCTCTTGCGCTTGTATTGCTCCGCCGGCTTCATCCCCATCCTCAATTTCGTCTTCGTTGCCATCTCCATCTTATGTATCTTCAAATTCAGTGAAGTCCGAAAGGTGGTAAGAAGGAACTCCTAGTTTCTCTTGGAGATCCACCATATCACTGTGAACATGTGAAAGGAATAGGAACCTTCTCTTCATCATCCTCGTCAGTTTGTCCAACTTTTGATCAATGGTGGCAAGAGACAACTTTGTCTTGGTTTTTGGCTGAGGAGGAGGGACTTGTATGGTGCCTTCTTCAATGTGAAGCCTCTTTCTCTTTGAAGCTTATGAGGTTTCCATCTTCTTGGCTCCTATTACACTAAGGGTATAAACATATATGTCCAGATGAATAACCTTGGTGTTTATAAGATAGGTGAGGTCTATGAAGTTTTGAGATGGAATGAGCTTCTTAATGAGGAATTTCTCTTTTTCCTTATCCAATGCTCCAACAAATCAGTAGATGGTTGTAATGTGAGAGGGCTTTTGGTTTTGTACTCATATGGATCAATTGATCCATAAGGTATCGACCGGTTTGGATCGATTTCTTTTTGATAAGGCAAAATAAGAATGCCAAGTCTTTTTGAGGCACCTTCTCATTACCATCACCCCTTGCGTTTACGGAGAAGGTGATGATGCGATGAAGAATCCAAAGAGGTAAGGATTTGATTTGTTTGGCTAAGGAAGAGCAAAGGCCGTGTTTGGTTTCGATAGAGATCTCTGACCAAAATTCAGAGCAGACGAGGTCAAGTGCGGAGATTATGACAGGAATTTGTTCTCTAACTTGCAAGTTAAAAAGAGAAGATAATTGGTCAAAGGTAATGTAAAAAAGGTCGCCAAAGGCCCGAAACACTAACCCATATTGTCTGGCTCTCGAATCAAATTTTTAGCTCAGTTGCACGGTGCACATAAATTCTCACACAACCTCTTCGTAACCGGGTTCATCTTGGAAGATGAACTCATTCTAGCCCAAGTTGGAGAGAAGCTCTAATTTCAGCGTTGATGCCCTAGGTTTCAAACATGAAGGTTAATGGTACCTTGTTTGGGAGAACGACCTTGGAAGAGTTTGCCTTGAATCTATCTTTTTCTTCCTTGGTTATTCCCTTCATGAGATGGAGGGCAGGAGGTGTAGAGGGTTGAGCCACTGCCTTCCCCTTGTCTGCCTTGGAGAACTTCTTTGGAGCCATAACAAGAGAGAAAAAGAGCTTGATAATTTAGAGAGATTTGAGAGAAAAAGTTAATGTTTGGAAGTGAAGTGATGAGAGTACTGTTGAAGAGGGTATTTATAGGCTTTGAAGGGGTGTGAAAACGGCCATAAACGGCTAAAAATGGATTAAATGAAGAGAGAAAACGGTTGGCAATCAAATCACTTAATTGCCTAGGCAGTTACTCTAATTCACGTCCGCGAATTCACAAGTCGCGACTGTGAATTTCAGACAATGTGAGTAACGAACAAATTTTCCTCGGGGAAATAGACGCCTTAACGGTCAAAATTTTGAAAAGTAGACCAAAATTTGCGGTGGAGCGAAAATTTCGCGATCGCAAATTTACATTTGACAGCCAGGTAAAATTGACTTGTAATTCGCAACCGTGAAGAAGAAATAGCGATCACGAATTATGAGTCATTAATAAAAGATAGTTGAATTTTAAAAAACATTGTGATCCATTTAATTCTATCACTCACAAATATCATAAACCAACAAATATCAATACACATAGCAATATTTCACATAAGATCAAAAAAATTTCGCTTTAAGGAGCTTCCATCAAGCATTCCTAATTCTCTTTTAATGAAGTTCATCCTTTCTTCATTTAGAGATTTAGTGAAAATATCTGCAAGTCAATGATTTGTATCAATGAATTCCAACACAACATCACCTTTTTGCATATGATCTCTAAGAAAATGATGTCTAATATCTATGTGCTTGCCCCTAGAATGTTGGATGGGATTCATAGAGAGATTAATAGCACTTGTGTTATCACATTTAATGGGAATGTGATCAACTACTTTGCTAAAATCCTTCAATTGTTGTTTCATCCAAACAACTTGGGTGCAACAACAACCCGCTGCTACATACTTAGCTTTCATGGTGGATAAAGCAACTGATACCTGCTTTTTACTAAACTAAGAAACTAGACATTCACCTATAAATTGTCAAGTCTCGAAAGTACTTTTTCTATCTAATAAACTACCAGCATAATTTGCATCCGAATACCCTAGGCTAAAAGAAGAATCCCTAGGATACCATAACCCTAAATATGTAGTGCCATGCAAACACTTAAAGATCCTTTTAACAACATTGAAATGAGATTCTCTAGGAGAGCATTGGAACCTAGCACACATGCAAACACTAAACATGATATTCGGCCTAGAAGCAGTAAGATAAAGTAGAGATTTGATCATACCTCGATATCTCTTTTCACCTACCACCTTACCCGATTCATCCTTATCTAGCTTAATGGTACCACTCATCGGAGTTTTAGCTACCTTGCAACCATCCATGCCAAATTTCTTTAGTATCTCCTTTGTGCACTTGGCTTGGTTGATGAAGATCCCTTTTTTGGATTGCTTGATTTGTAGACCAAGAAAGAACTTGAGCTCCCCCATCATTCGCATTTCAAATTCCCTAGTCATACACTTAGCAAATTCTTCACAAAGAGATTCATTAGTAGCACTAAAAATGATATCATCAACATAGATTTGAATAATTAATGTATCATGTTTGTGCTATTTTACAAAAAGTGTGGTGTCCACCTTTCCTTTTTCAAATTCATTTTTTAAGAGAAATGAACTAAGCCTTTCATACCAAGCTCTTGGAGCTTGTTTCAAACCATATAAGGCCTTGTTCAATTTGAAAACATGGTTTGGAAAATAATGAGACTCAAAACCAAGAGGTTGTTTAACATAGACTTCCTCCTCTATAATGTCATTCAAAAATACACTTTTCACATCCATTTGAAAAATTTTGAAATTCATATGACATGCAATTGCTAAAAGAATCCTAATGGCCTCTAATCTTGCTATAGGCGTAAAGGTTTCATCATAATCTATGCCTTCCTCTTGGTTGTATCCCTTAGCAACCAATCTAGCTTTGTTTCTAGTAATGAAATCTTGCTTATCTAATTTATTCCTAAAGACTCACTTACAACTTATAATTAGGTGTTCTTTAGGCCTAGGGACAAGTTTTCATACCTTGTTTCTCTCAAATTAGTTGAGTTTTTCTTGCATAGCAAGTACCCAACTCTCATCTCCAAGAGCCTCATCAATTGATTTTGGCTCAAGTTAAGAGACAAATGCAAGATTATTATCTAAATGATGAAGTTGAGATCTAGTACTTATACCCTTAGATGTATCACTAATGATCAAGTCCTTGGGGTGATACTTGGAAAATCTCTAATCTTTGAGTAAATCTTGGCTTGGCTCTACTTGTTGTTGATGATGTTGGTCTTCATCTACTCTTGATGAATCACCTTCTTCTTTATCTTTATCAACTTTTCTTGTAGAATCATTTGATTTCAGCTTTTCAAGATCACCTACAAGATCATCAAAAAAAATATCTTTCCCAAGATTAAGTTTACTAGATTCATCAAAAACAACATTCATAGATTCTTCAACTACCCTTGAACTTTTGTTAAAGACTCTATATGCTTTACTTATGGTGGAATAACCTAAGAAGATTCCTT
>CATIWR010007459.1:0-36091 GCA_949677035.1 Omphalea diandra | reverse complement strand
ATAATTTACGTACATTTGGTTGTGTTTGTTTTGTACATTTACCTCCCCATGAGCATCATAAACTCTCTGTTCAGTTTGCTAAATGTGCTTTTATGGGCTACAACACTTCTCACAAAGGTTTTCTTTGTTATGATCAATGTTCTAACAAGTTTCGTATCTCTAGGAATGTTGACTTCTTTGAAACTCAGTATTTCTTTTCTGCTCCTAATGATTCCTCTCCTAGTGCTATTGTTCTTCCCACTTTTGAGGATTTTTCATCATTTACTTGGTTCAAACTTGGGTTAGTGTATGCACGACGTCAATCAACTTTGCCTCTTCCTGATGAGACTGACTCGCCTCTTGATCCTGATCCTGCACCTATCCTTAAGGCTCCTTCCGAATCAGCCCTAAATGAGGTTTCTTTAGAATTAGTCCCGAGTGATGCTATACAATGTCGTTCAAACAGAGTATCTCAACCTCCTAAATGGTATGGTTTCTCTTCAACTCTGACCAATATTGATGTTCCATCTTGTTATTCTCAAGCTTCCAAGCATGCATGTTGGCAAAAAGCAATGCAGGAGGAACTTCATGCTCTCAAAAAAAATCACACATGGGATATTGTTTTCTATCCTTCGTCTGTGAAACCCATTGGCTGTAAATGGGTGTACTCAATAAAGCTTACTTCAGATGGAAATCTTGATCGGTATAAGGCTCGATTGGTTGCTCTTGGTAACAAACAGGAATATGGAGTGGACTATTATGAAACTTTTACTCCTCTAACAAAAATTACTATAGTGCGTATAATTATTGTTATTGCTGCTTCACAAGGCTGGCCTCTTCATCAAATGGATGTGAAAAATGTTTTTCACTATAGTGATCTTAAAGAGGATATTTATATGAATCTGCCACAGGGTTTATGCTCTTCATCTTCATCAAAAGTCTGTAAGTTGAAGCAGTCTCTATATGGGCTAAAACAAACTCCAAGAGCTTGGTTTGATAAGTTTCAATCTACTTTAATTCAGTTCTCTTTTGTTTAGAGCAAATATGATTCATCTATGTTTTTCCATAACACCTCTACTGGTTGTGGTATTCTTCTTGTGTATGTGGATGACATTGTTATCATAGGAATTGATTCTCTATTGATCACTAAGCTCCAGCAACATCTCAAGGATTCCTTTCATATGAAGGATCTTGGTTCTCTTACATATTTCTTGGGATTAGAAGTGCATTCTGATTCTTCTGGGTATTTTTTTAAATCAACACAAATATATCCAGGACCTTATTACTCTAGTTGATCTTTAAGACTCCTCTTTTGTTGAGACTCCTTTGGAGTTGAATGTTAACTACCAAAGTGATGAAAGCGATCTTCTTTCTGATCCAATAAAATTTCTACAACTCATTGGGAGCTTGAATTATCTTACTATCACACGGCCAAATATTTCTTTTGTAGTTCAACAAGTCAGCCAATTTATGCAAGCTCCTCGTCATCTTCATTTGGTTGTTGTCCAACAGATCATTCGATATCTATTTGGTTCATCTAGACATGGTTTGTTCTTTCCTGTTGGTTCCCCTCTGCGCCTTGTTGCTTATAGTGATGCTAATTGGGTTGGTTGTCCTGATACACGTCGCTACGTTACTGGTTGGTGTATGTTTCTCGGTGATTCTTTGATATCTTGGAAGAGCAAGAAGCAAGATTGGGTTTCCAAATCCTCGACTGAATCTGAATATCGTGTCATGTCTGCTGCTTGTGCTGAGATTGTTTGGCTCCGCGGATTACTTACTAAACTTGGATTTTCACAATCTAATATTACTCCTTTGCATGCTGACAACACAAGTGTTATTCAAATTGCAACAAATCCAATTTTTTATGGACGGACCAAACACATCGAGGTGGACTGTCATTATATTCGGGAAGCTATTGATGCAGGAGTCATTACTCTTCCACATATATCTAGTAATCTTCAAATAGCTGTTGTGTTTATTAAATCCATGACTAGGGAACGCCATCAATTTCTAGTAGGCAAATTGATGCTTCTTGATCCACCAGCATCAATTTGAGGGGGGATGTTAGCATAGTTGATAGTCTATTTATTTTCATAACTGTATATATCTTTGTAATTATGGTGTATATATTTTTGTAACAGTTGTCTATATTTAGGACATAATTTTAGCATCGTATAGCAGATTTTTAGGGATAGATATAGCTGCTTTTTAGGGATGTAAATCAAAGGTTTTTCTATTTAAATGAAAGAACTCTCACCTTGAGAGACATTCAGCAAAAGTGACACTTAACACTCCCCGAACTGAATGTCACTTTTGAAAGCCATGGGATTTACCAACCTTTTGTTGGTTTTGGTTTCGATTCACACACTAACAACTACAAAGTGTTGACGATGGCAATATTCAACAACAATGACAAGTCTTTGATTGAAGTTTACTCTCTAACTGCAGGTTCTTGGAAATATCTTCAAGCAACTGAGCAGAAATATGGTATTATTTGCAAATGTTGCCAGCCATTTGTTAATGGAATAGTCCATTTCATTGCTAGTCAAGAAGATGAACATGTTGATTGTTTCAATTTTTATGTTCTTGGTTTTGATTTCAGAAATGAGGTTTTCAGCCACATGATTCTGCCTGAAAATTTCGAAGAGGAGATTTTATCTTTGCTCGTGTTTTAGAAGTCAACAATTGCTGTTTTCACTGCAGAATTGTACTAGCATTTTTAAGTGTTACCTTTGGGTAATGAAGAAGTATGGTGATGTAGAATCATGGACTAAGATGTTCAGTATTGGAAATTAAATGGACGTAGTACCGAGACCATTAGGATTTAGGAGGAACGGGGAGTTACTGTTTTGTAGAGGAGAGATTGTTTCACACGATTCAGAAACACAGCAGACTGAGAATCTTAGGATTCATAACATATCAGGTGACCATTTTCTATTTACTTATGTGGAGACCCTAGCATTACTTGATAAAGTCAATCACTAACGTCTAGTTGTGACAATAAACTCAGCTTTCTTCTCCATATTTGGCGACGATGAACAGAAGGGACTTAGAATTAGCTGTTATAGAAGAAGAGCAAGTGAACAAGATTGCTCGTCTGTCTATAATGCTTGCATAGATTATCAAATAACTGATTGATAGATGAACAAGTGCAGCCTCGCAATGATTGCAAGAAAAAGACAACCATATATTTACTAAAACAAAATATTAATATAATAAATTACGGCCAGCTTCAATGTGTCTGCACTCTTGTTTTCTCATCATATCAGCAGTGGAGGAACACCTTCTCTGTGACAAGAATGAGGATTTCCTAGTAAGATTTTTTGCAGTGCTGAGCCTCAAATCATCCAAGAGTGAAGTGAAAATGGCAGTCTGTTTACCTCAAGAAGTGATGCTAGAAGTTGTCCTTATATTGCCTGTTCAATCCGTGATACAGTGTCCACTCTTCTCAATCAAAGCCTCTAAACCATAGATTACGTCTTAAGGTTTTATAAAATTATGATCAGTCCTTAAAAGCAAGCAATATTTTATGACAGGCTCTTGCAACAGCTTTATGCTTAAACCCTCCCCAAGCCTTAACTTCACGACTCATGGAGGTTACCAAGCTTGTGTAGGATTCGGCTTCAATTCAGACGCAAAAGGTCTATTTTCTTGCTCCAGGTTCTTGGGAGTGTCTTCCTACAACAAAGCTAATACATGAATATCTCGAGTCTTACACTTTTGTCAATGGAATTCTCCATTCATTATCTTCAAAGATAAATAGTTCATTTTGGGTTTTGATGAGGATGATGAGGTTTTCTGCAACAATATGCTGCCAGTAGGTTTTGCATTTTAGGGAGAAGATTCAATCTGTTCTTGTGATTAAGGAATTAACCAATGACTACTGTCACTAGCGATCATCTGTGGTTGAAGAAGAAAGGTGATTTGGTGTCATGGGGCATTATATCCTTGTGTTGAAAACCTTACGTTACTTTGATAAAGCTAAATCACCAGTGATGCAACTTCTGATCAAGAAGCATGTAAAATGCAGCTTGGTACAGCTAAAAATTTTTGCTCCGCTGTTTCCTGTTACCAAACAATTAGCTATCTTGTCTGTCTGAATTCTCACGTTCGGTAGGTAAAACCCAATTTCTTGTTTTGGCCAACGAACAGAGATGTGTTATGGGATACCTAGAGATTAAGCCCCGTTTCGACCAAAAGTAGAAACTCTCAACGTATTCTTTACTTCGTTAGACATACTCAGATGATCTTTGACCCTCACTTTATGTGATCAGAGCCGTAGAGAAACAAATTATCCATTGTACCAAAACCAATAGTTGTAGACAAATATAAGAACAGAACTTATAATGCTGATGGTGAAAAACTCATTTCACTCTGCATCGCCTAAGGGACTGAATTTCGACATGTTATCTGTTCAGAATGAATCCAATTGTCAGAGTGCAAGACACGCTTCTGTTACCATTACCAACTTCCAAGCAAGCATTTTCATTCCCATGTTTCCTTTCGCATGGCAATCCTGCCTATTTGATCAAAGGAAATGTTAAATGTTGAAAACCGCCCATTAGGTTCTCAACATGTACCATCTAAGAAAAAATTCTCCAATCTATTACCTTGTCATTGAGTTGTCAACTAATTGGAATACACAGAATACATATGGGCGGGAAAAAAGAATTTTAAATTGTTTAAGAAATTATTATTATGGCAAATTGACTATAGCAACTGATTAAAAATATTAAAGCAGCACACATCAATGCTCATACAAAAATTGAACAAATGCACTGCGCTGTTATTTATAGGGAAAAAATTAGGACTCGCTGAATTGTACAACACTAACATGGCGAAATAACACTTCTTTTACAACTAGTGACTAGAGATAATTCAAATAACTGTACCTACCTACAAAAATGCAGCTTACAAAACAATTTCCAGTCTCGAATCACAGGAAATTTTAACTCCATTTTCATTAAAAGATAAAAGTGCAGATCAGGCATCCAATCCATCTTTTCACTCTGGAAGCTTATGTTTATCTCAAATGTTTGGCCTTGCCAGTCATGCAGCTGCTTGAACTGGCCCACCAGTTCTAACACCTTGACCACGACCACGAGGCCGGCCCCTTCCATAGCCACGACCTGCAAAAGAGCCCATGTGCCAAAGATTGAACAAAACACATTCCAACAGTATAGTAATTGCAACTTTGAACACATTAATAGAAAGGGAAAACCCGCTGACAGACAGTCAATAATTATGCAGGAAGCAGAGGTAAGCAAAGGGGGGAAAAAGGTACTATCATATCTGCTATACAAACAGGAAAAATCAACACATGCATGAGTATAGGGAGATAGAACTGTGCTCCACATCAGCGTACAAAACCTGCCCCCAGAACATCTTGTACCAATGGCTAAAACAAGATTTTATTCAACTTCAAACTTGGCAATTTCCATCAGCAATTATGAGATAGATAACCCCGAAAAGAATTTTTCTCAAGAGAATAAACAAATAAAAAGTGAAAATCCAAACACTTGATCATAGTTCTAGATATAGACAATGGAACCTGAAAGAGAAACAAGATCCAGTTCTAGAGTTATGATGCAGGTGTTGATAATTTGTGTAATCCATAGTACAAGAGCATTCTGGCCCATACTAACCATATTGGAATGGACTTGCATGCTTAAATAATTCAAAATATCTTCAGATCCCTTGAACTATAATACAGAATCTCATGACAAACTTTACCATTTGATTGAAACTTAAACTATTTCCAATCTGGAATGGATATGACTCCTAAACCAACAAGATGGAAAACTTTTAGCAGTGATGACATTTTGACCAGTGAATATAATACCAATGATAATAACCAAAAAAGGTGGGAAAAAAACGACTTATGAGAAAAAGTCAAATAAAAGCATCAGTTTCCCCTTAGCATACACAAAAATCAAGGTTCAGTATAGCAAAAAGAAAAAATGAGCAACTACAGTGTCCAAGAAGAATATCTTTTGTCCACAAATATCTTAATGACATGAATAGGCAACTATAAACCAGAAAATAAAAAGTAAAATTAACTGCAAAAGAATCATTAAAAGAATAGGTACTTGCCATGGCTTTGAGCAGGTGGTCCTGCTGGTCCACCATAACCATTGTAATAACCTGACTCCTGCCTCATATTTCCACCACCATAACCATTGTAATAACCTGACTCCTGCCTCATATTTCCACCACCATACCCTCTTCCACGTCCACGGAAACTACGCCCTCTTCCACGACCTTGACCTCTACTACCATATCCCCGACCACCATCCCAACCTCCATTGCTCTGTTCTACCACATTATTGCTATTACCTACATTAGAAAACACAGATGAACCCTGGGATGATGCAGCTACTATAGCATGTAGAGCAAGTTCATAAGTGACACCATGGCAAGTGTCTGAAGCAACCACAACCAGTTTACTGAAATTAAGGATGCCTTAAAGCGGTTGCATCAACCAATTTACCCATCATAGCAAACTAAAAAGTTAGTCATAGCACAGATTTTGAGAGATTATACAATTGCCAAATGTTTACTTTTAAGGAGATTTGTCCGTCAATTCTTCCTCGACCATTATCACTTTTGCTTTGCATGTTAGGTAAGCCTTCTAGAAGAGCATAAAGCACAAATGTAAACTTGAACTGCAGACAGTGAATGACAAATTGCATATGCACTAATAAAGAGAGTGGAAATTAAATAACTAAAAAACCAGCAAGAAATGTCAGCTTACCTCGTTCATTGTCATATTCAGTAGTTAACGGCTTCACTTGATCAGCAGGGATAGGGGGCTGATATCTATCATTTTAAAAGAAAACAAAGTCCAATCATTATAGATTACAAGGTCGGAGATCCTTAAAGCATGTAAAAACCAATGCAGTGTCCATACAACCTTTTTATTAACTTTCAAAAATAAAGAAAATTTAAGCTTTCTGGAGGTGAGGTTTCAAGGTCGTAATAAATATGAGAGATGAGAATTAAGAAAAATGGGGCTGCAAAAGCGAAAGCACGTTTAGAGACCAAACGTGATATGGCTTTGGGCCCTTGCCAACTTAAGTGGAAAAGGAGTAAAATAGGGTTGAAATAGTTCATGGATACAAATCAAACACACACACAGTAACACACATGAATATGGCTCTAACCGACAAAGCAAAAAAAAAGCTTTATTTTATATTTAAAAAAAGTAATGTTATCACAAAGAATAAAAACAGGCACAATGCTGGACAAGATATGCTCCTCAGAATGATTCTGGTAATAAAACCAAGAAAACAAAACTAAGCAAGCAATACTATCCAATTACATTAAATATCAGCAAGAAGAAAATACTTCAGTTGTGAAGAAGACTATCCACTTAATTAAAAATTGTAAGACACATAATTGCAACTACCAAATATTTACAGGCATGCAACAACATTCAAGCAACAAAAACTTCAAGACATGACAACCACATTAATGAAGAAATTATTTTACCACAGTTCTAAGAAGGAAGTGACTACGAGGGAAATTTAATAGCAACATATTACTTAGCCCTCTATTTTACAATAAATATGTGAATAGAATAGGCTGTGTTGAGTTTCCGTGCACTTTCAGCTATCTTATTCACTTTGTTTTCTCTTATGACCCCATAGTTTTACAAAAAAAATTAACCCTAGACCACTTAGTTTACCTCTTCACTTCTTATCTCTCTCTAAATCATGTATATCACTAATCTGAAAATATCCTTCTTTCATCTTTTACTTTTTCAATGTTAGGTTAAATTCATTTTCGATGTATATAGGCATGGACACCCATAGAAGATTCAGCAACACTTTTTGATTGTTGAGATTATAATTTTTAGTTTAATCCTAAAAGACTTTTCATTGGTCAGACAGGGAATCCTAATTACCCCAAGGTTTAACCAGAATCTAATCTTGATAACCAAACATTAATTATATACTAGGTATGGACTTCCAGATTCAAGAATGTTTCCTTTTTTAAAGTTTAGATGATTACTGAAATGAAATGAATAAACAAACCTTGTTCCTTTGCCCTAATGCTGACCACACCTCTTTCCAAGATCAACCATTGCAAAATCATCTCAGGACAAGATGCCAACATAGCAAAAGCATGGCACTTTAGTTGTTTCCACAAACCTCACTAAGAGCATGACAATTGATGGTACAATACATGATCCATCCAAAACTCTAGATGAAAACAAAAAGATATAAACCTAAACCTACTCTTGGTACTACATTATAAAATGATATACATAATCCACCACTCATTTAACATGAATCCTGAAATCAAAATCATATTTAAATTTGTTACCTACCCGATAGAAGATGAGTTAAGCTCCTTCTTAGACAGCATAACTGTGATAACTGAAACATGCCGGGTAGTTTCTAAACTGCACAAGTAGATCATGCACAAGTCATTAAAACTATTATAATAACAGCATTAAACACATAAACAAATAAAGAACTTTTGGCTCTTACGGAAGTAGGCCTTCTTCGAGGGGTTCCCATGTGTCGGTTATATCAACAGATCCAATTGACGTGTTTTGATGAAGGCCAACAATTCGTCTCTACAAATGTGTATTTCAACATAATATGTGAAAGATGTAGAATCTAAAAGACTATTTCAACATAAATGCTACTAATTGCATAAAGAAATCCAACTGCAACTATAGATCAATAACAAAAAAGCAACCTTAGAAAAGAAAATTCAGACTAGTATAATTTAAAACCAAAATAGACACCTTTAGTAATTCAGCAATCATCACAGTCTTGTTGATAGCTCTACCCGTGGCCTTCAGGACAACCTCATCAGTGCCTTTGTCCTATAGGAATGCAAAAGATTCCTTTGAAAATTCAAGAACAACCCAATAATAGAAAACAAATTTATTCAACAACTCACAACAATAAATAAAATCCAGAAGAAAAATAAAGCTATCAACTCTTTTATCAACCCACAAACACACGTATAAATACATCCACAAACATGTATATAAGTATACATACCCCACAAAAAAAAATTTGTCCCCTTAAACTCTGATAACTCACATTTATTGATTCCTCAAAAAATAATGGTAACCAAGTCTATATTTTACACCTCCTTCAGCAACAAAAGACAATATTCTCATTGAATAGTCTATAATTTTTATTTCATTATAATTTTCACCATCCAAGTGATCGGTTAAAATCCCCCTACTTTCTCCCTTACAACTCATCCATGTAGATTTTCATTTAAACTTTTCATCCTTCATAGAACTTCCCTACCATATACATGTGCAAACACAGCCATCAGGCTCATTTCCTTTTAACTTCAAAGGTCAAACTAAACTACATACTAAAAACCAACCAAAAAGTTTAATAGAATCAAAACAGAGCACAGGAGAATTAAAGCAGAAAAAGAATGAAACCTGAAGAAGAGAGAGAGCATAAGAAATGTAATTCCTCATCCTTCCTTGAGCAGTTATCCTCAGTTCATTCTCATTGATAGCTGTCTCCGCCTTTGGCTTCTCTACTTTCTGGTACCGGTCCATTTTTCTCTCTTTCCAATTTTCAAACAACAAAACAAACACATTTACATGCGAACCAAACAGAAAATTAAGGAAAATAATAAAGTTAGGATTTAAATGAACGGAACATACATACGGTGGCGGTGGGCGGTCTTATCTGCAGAGGTGTTTTCGGTTGTTTTGATTTGTTTGGATTTTTGAGTGGCGGGTTTTAAATTTGGGTATTTATAGTAAGAGGAAGGATTATGGTTAGGGTTTACGTGGCGGTTTTTGGGGATTTTTTTTATTTATTTTATGGATTATGTTAGAGGATCTCCCGCCGCTGGAGGAGAGGAATATCGTGGCTTCGAATGGTTAGGATGGTATTTTCGTATTGGACCAGGCCCATTAGAACCTAGTGGACCTTGTTTATAAAAGTGTAGAGCTAAAGAGGGCGCTAATACATATATATAACAACTCACTAAAAATCTTAAAATTATTTTCAATTCTATCTCAATTCTTATGTTTTTTTTTATCAACCAGACCTTTCAATTTCACTTTTCCTTGCAATGTTATCTTCAAAAAAATTTTTACCAGTTAATTTCCAAAAATTATTAAAGTGACATATAAAAATAATTTTTTATTAAGGCTTCATTTGTTTCATGAAAAATATTTTCATATTTTTCTTTATTTTGTATATTTAAAAAATTGATCAAAGAAATTGGATCAGATAGAAAACTAAGCAATTTTTTATAAAAATGGTGCCTCATTTTGAAAAAAATAAATTATTTTCAAGATTTTAATAAACTCATTCAAATGAAAATAAAATCATATAAATACATATATTTATTATCATTGATCATCTTTCACTACTAATATCATCTTTGGTCATCTTTGGCTGATAATAATTGCTAGAGATAAGTAGAGCGGATAAAATTTTTTTCATTTTTAATATATTTTTCTTAGATTAATAAATAAATAGTATATATATAAAATACTTATGGTCTAAATTTTATTATAATCTTATAAATTAAAACAAATTTAATTTTTTTTTTTTGCAGTGTTTTTCAAATACCATAAAATATGTTGCTCAAAAAATATTTTTTTAAAATATTTTTTCCAAATCAATTATTTTTCATAAAACAAATGAAGCCTAAATCAAATTCTATTTTGGCTTCATTAATCCACCTCAAAGAAAATGCAGATGAGATCGAATCAAATTTATTTTAATAAAAATTTATTTTCATATATTATTTTTGTAATTTTCAACATTTAAGTGATTAAAAGTTTGTCCAAAATAATATTATAAAAAATAAAATTAAAGTATTTCATTGATAAAAAAAAATTTTGAGGAAAATTTTAAAATTATTTAATTTTAAAAATTTTTTTGATAAGTTATTAAAAAAATATTTAAGTATCCCTAAGTAACTAATTATAATCTCAAATAACACTTTAGTACCAAATTGAATAAAATTTAATCTATATGGATAATATAGACTTATGACTATTCTTTAGTGACTAAGGGAGCAGGGATATAAATCTATAGTACCCTTGTAGTTAGAAAGTATTTAGTCTAGGTCCTAGAGGTATCCAATCAACATCTTTGTGTTTTTCCATTAATTATTTATCCTTGATTTTTTTTTCTTGTCATAATACAATGAACAAAGTAGAGATTCGAACTAGAAATCCAAATATTCTTAATGAAATACACAAATATTCTCAATGAAATACACAAATATTCAAACTAAACTTGGATTGTATAATTATCCTTGAATAACTAATTGTAATTTTGCTAACAATCTAATACCCATTTGAATAAAACTCAATCTATGTAGATAATATAGAATTACTATTATAGCTTAATGACCAAGTATGCACAAATACAAATTTATGGTATACTTATAGTTGGAAGAAAGCACTTAATTTTAGGATAATAAAAGTAAGAAATATGGATTAACTTTAGTTGAGTTTACATGCCACAAAAGTCACAATTATCTCTAGACAACTAATTGTAATTATAATTATACTTTATTTAATTGAATTAAATTTAATTTATGTGAGTAACATTTGAATTATAAATATAATTTGGTAACTAAAGATGCACATATATGATTGCATGCTATATTTACTTTAATTTTGGGATAACAGAAGTTAGAAATAGAAATTTGTGCATGGAAGTGAAAGCAAGCAAGTTTAGAGTTTGTAGTTCGATGGTTAAAGTATCAAATAAACTTCTAAACTTATCCCAAAGTGGTAATAAATGACAAAATAAATTATTCATCAAATTTGCCACTGAACTTATATTATTTTATCAAAATTATTCATAATCTTCTATTATTTTGTCATAAAAGTCATTTTCCGTGAAAATCACTTCCGATCTTATATTATTTCATCATAAAAATCCAAAATACTTATTAAGGATAGTGCATATATTATAAATACAATTTAATAATTACAAAATCATTTTTTTAAGAGTAAAAATGAGGAAATTAAAAAATAATATTAAAAAATACATTTACGGTCAGAAAATGTATTTAAGAGAATTGAACTCATATGTACTTTAACAAAAATACAGAAGAAATAGTGTGTAAAAGTGTTGTTAATGCGGGGAAAGAGCACCACTAATAGTGACCTTGAGTAAGGTGAATCCGAAGATAGGAGAACTCTCGAAATAGATTTTCATGGAACCTAGAAAAAAAAATTAAATATAATTTTTAAGTTTTTATAAGGCAAATTAAATATTTGTCTTACAAAAAATTCTTGTGGGATGAGCAGTTTTTGCGGAAGCAGTAACAGGAGGAAAATTCTCTCTATCAAGAGAGTGAGATAAATGATGAAAAATAGTTCTCAACCCACTCACTTGTCATTCATAAATCAATACTTTTTTCAACAAATATTTTAAATTTTTATGACGAAACAATACAAGATCGAAAATAATTTTGATAAAAAAAGATTTTTATGACGAAATAATACAAGTTCATGAATAAATATGATAAAATAATTCATTTTATCTTTTATGGTCACTTAGAGACAGATTTATAAGTATATTTGGTACTTTAAAATATTTGTGCTCTTTTACTAAATGATTGTTGAATTAGACTTTTTATTTTTATTTTTCTTGAAGATTGTAATTTATACTGGAAATTGGTTGAATACAATGTTTTGAAAACATGAGCAAATCAATCAATCAATGACTGATTATTACTTTTTATATTTTTAATTATTTAGAAATATATTTTTATATGCTTATTATTTTTTATTTTTTCAAGATATTTTAATAATATTTTAAATTTTAATTTATTATTAAACTAATTAAATAAGATCGATCAAACTAAAAATTAACCATATGACCAATCCAGTTTTGAAAGAGAATTGATCATGTAAAGAGAATTAATCATTTCACTAGTCCAATTTAAAAAATATTGGTTGAGTACGAGTGAAAAATTTGTCATACATATCAAGCGCATGAAGAAGGGTTTGCTAAATCATCAGAGAAGAATCATTGGCTGACTTTGACAAGGAAGTACCTGAGGCTAGTGAACAATAGTCATCTTCCTCCTATGGTGTTTTATCCTCGAACTTTCGCCTTAATTCTACTTTTAAACCATATGATTCTGAGTTTTTTTGTATTGCTTATCAATAAGTAATACAATACTGACTGATAGTGTCTCAACCTAATGACACAGATAAAACTATGTAAAGGAGCCGAAGGATGGGAAATGCTTCCTATTCCAATAGATCGCACTTGAGAATGAGAGGGAGAGAGGGGCCAATTGGGTGCTGAATGGCAGCTTTACTTGAGTTTCACTTTACACACAAGCAGCAATTTTTGCTTCCAAGTGAAGTAACGAAGCAAAGCAATATTATAAAAATCCGCAAAATCTTGGGAAAGCTTTTGATTTCCCATTCAGAATATCCCCATTTCTCTTTAATCTTTGCTTTGATCCAACTCCAATTTCATCCATGTGAGGAAGATGTGGGCTTTCCCCTACTTTCTGGTCTTCTCTTTTAATTTTCTCCACTCTCTCCAACCTTTCTCTAGAGAGAGAAAAAAAATTATAATAACAATAAAAGAAAGGAAAAAATAATAATAATAAAAATGTTCATCTTCCTTTCTTTGTTTGTTGCCTTCTATTTGCTTAGTCAGACACTCAATCCATCAAATCCACACTGCTTGTATGTAAGAGACTGCTTCCTTGGACTTATTACTATGGCACAGTTCACGGATACCTGCCCAAAGCCAAACCCAGGTCTGATTACATGTTCGAAGGAAATAAACATATAACTGAACAGAACCAAAAAAGGAAAAAGATAGTTCATGTTTAGTAGAAATGAAACTTTCTTCCTCTTGATTTCTTATATTTTTAAAAAGGGAGATGTGGGGTGAAAATGCCAGTGTGGTTATGCTATGTACCGTTTTTTGTTTTGTTTATTTTGTCAAAAGCAAGTTGGAATTTCAAAGGAAAAAACAAAACCAATGGCAAAGAAGCCAACTTTTTCAAGAGTGTGGTAGCCACGTGCTAATTATTGCCTGCAGAATGATTTTAAAAATTATGAATTACTATCTGACATCCTGCATTGCAGAATCTTTAGCTTATTGCCAGTACTAGTATTTCTGTGGACAATGATATAACTAATAAATGATTGGCATGAGCCTCTCTTCCTAGTAGTCTTGAAGCTGCAGAAATATGTTCATTTCCACACCAACAATTAGAAGCTAAATGATAAAAACTTCATAAGCAGAAGATAGCAGCTTTAATTCCACAGCTGAAAACCAGCTACACATCTTATAATAAGAGGATCTCCAACCTTCCTTTTCCACATTGCATTTTCTTAAAAGGACTAGGACTACTATGATTTTAACTAGACATCTTTGCTCGACTAATGCATACACTCGATCACAGGCAACCACGGAAGGATCTTCACCTTCTTAATATATGAAACATCAATATGAAAGGCATACACAGAATCCAGGCAATTGATGCCAATGGATGATATGCCTGTTTGGCCTATTACAAGATCCCCACAAAAGGATAGGAAAAAATTTTAACACCTTCCAGCCCAGCCAAGCATTGGATCCCATCATATGTCTCTCCTAAGGGTCACAATGGGCCCCAAAAGTCACCAATTCACATGCTAACGAGCTGAATGATATCTTTTTCTTCCCCCAAAGACTAAATATGAGGAATGGAGTTTGACATTCTACCACAAAATAAACAATATGCATTCTCATTTACTATTCTACACCACACTACCGCTCATTGCTCTCTAATAAAGAAGGCATTGTCTAATAGATGTGAAATCCAGAATCTTTTGAATATTGAATAAATAAATGGTAAAACAAGAAGGAATTATTGGGTAGGCCCTATTATATGTAATTCACAATTCACGTGGAGCCCACTTATTTTGCAAGTGGAAAAAAGGAATATACTCTCCTCACCCAAACCCAATAATTACATGTAAAAATTCCATAGTTGAGCTATCAATAACAACTTTGTTCCATACACTAAATTAAACTCAAAAAAAAAAAAAAAGGATTTGCGTGAAAATCACATTTTACTCATAGTAAAGAACCGGTTGGTCAAGAAATCAAATAGCACATTGGCTTGACATGATTGGAGCGTCTCAAAAAAGCGCTTAAAAAGAAAGCACTTACAGTATGGTAGTAATTAGCGGCCATAAACACCCTCAAGCGGCTTTTTTTATGCTTTTTAAACACTTTAAAGACAATAATAAGGCATAAAGAAACCCAAAGATTCACTTATTTCTTAAAGGACGAGACACCAAAAGAAGAAAACCTGTGAGGGTCACCAAAGCAAAACTACCAAAAAGTAGAGGGCACTATAGCAAAAAAAAGGAAAAAAAATGCGATCAAAAAAGGGGTCAAATGTACAAATAGGCCAAACCAAAAGGGCAAATGAGCAAGAATATCCCGTCCAAGAAAGTATCCAAGACAAAAAAAACATGCGCTCCTAAAAAAGAACAATAATAATACTATAAGCTAAATTCAGCGTACGTTAGTTGGCACAGTAAGTAATTGGGCGGTGCACGTTAGCAACAGAAAAGCCGTAAGCAGGAAGTGGGAACAGAAAGTGGTGGGGTTTCGCTGAATACAGAGCCGACCAGACTTCCATCACCACCACCACTGCTCGGCTAAGTAGAAATACTAAAACAGATACCAGAATCCATTTCTAGCGATACCAAAACAAATGCTTAGCTGAAATTTTATACTAAATTTATGAATGGAAAATCAATCAGTTTTGGTTCAGTGGTGCTTGTGTCATATATTTGAATCGGTCTGGAGCTAAATTAACAAAAAAGAAAATAGAAACAGATAAGCAAAGCTAAGGAGAAATTGAAGCTAGCATTAGAAAACCTGAAGCAAAACTGGACAACGAAAGTCAGGAATGAAAATGGGAAGAATCCACTCTAAAACCATTGGATGATAACAAAAGATCTAATACCAGGAAAAGAACCCATAAGCCAGAAATTAGGTTGGCACTAAACATCCTATGCCTAGAAAATAACCCATTAGCCAAAATTACGAATGGGGAATGTTAGAAATCTAATGTAAGCTAAGAACACAGATTAGAAACCAAACCATAACTTAAAAATTTATCCAAAAAAAAATAACTAAAAAATTATGAAAAAAAAAACAGAACTCAACACAGAAACAACCAATAAGCCCAGTGAGCCTCTGATTCAGTTATACTGGAAGAAGAAGCCAAATTAACAAAAAGAAAAGAAAAAGGAAAAAAGAAACATTTGGACATAGAAATGGGTAAAAATGGCCGACCTGCACACCAGGAGAATCGAAATCGAGAACACGGATCTTAGCACCAACTTCGCCAAGAACACGAAGCTCAACTCTATCATTCAAAGAAGCATCCCTAATTAAATCAGCAGCATTAGCCTGCATCAAACTATAACGATCGACAGAAATGGTAGCCTCCACCTGTCTTTCACTATGCGCCTCCTGATAAAACCCGGGAACCGAAGCCTTACCCAAGGGAATCCCATGGTACATAACAGTGAACCTAGACTCGCCGTACTTGATCCCAACTTTGTTGGGGTTCACGGCCGTGAAGAGCATGTGGATTGAGAGGGAGAGGGAGGCGGTGGTGGGGCCGGAAACAGTGGTGGTGGGGTCAAGGGAGGAGGTGGTAGGATTGGAGGCGGAAATGCCCATATATTGGACGCCGACTTGTTGCAGGTCGAACTGGGGTTTCTTGGGCTTGACGGCAAGAATGATGATGAGAAAGATGGCAAGGACAAGCAGGGCGAGGAAGGAGAAGAGCAGGAAGAGACAGCAGCAGCACCCTTTTAAGGAGGCTGACGAGGAGGAGGGGTACGACGCCGATGGGTGGTATGGATGGTGGTGGTGGTTTGAAGAGGGTGGTGGTTGTGGTCTGCGCTCGCCGTTGAGGTTACTGTTTTGTTGTTGTTGTTGTTGTTGCAGTGGTGGCGGCATTTTGGGGAATCGGTTTTCGACTTGGTCTTGAAGTGTTCCTTTGCTTCTTTTCCTCTACTCTTATCTCCACAGTACTTCTTGTTGCTCAGCTTTTTGAAGAGATAGAAAGAGAAAATTAAGGAGAGTGGAAGTGGGTGACTTTGCTTGACGGAGAAATAAATAAATAACTTTTTTTTTTTAAAAAAAAAAAAAAGACAAAACAGAGATGATAGGAACGGATAAATGGCTAATTAGCTAATTGGCCCTCAACTTTTTAAAAAAGATCATTCGAATTTAAATTTAGTCTAATTTAATTGTTGATATCGTTAGTTCAATAGAATTCTATTTTAACCAATTGAGGTCGCTTGTCATGAGCTTTAGTATTTGAAATCATTAGCTAAATTAAAAATTTTTTGTAATCTCTTATTTCTCTATCATATTTACTATCAATATAATTCATTAATACTGATAAAATTTATTTCATTTTAAAGTGCATGTAAATAAATCGATCATTCAAATTTTTAACTCAATTACAAGTCATGTTCTTTTATTGTGTTTCCTATTGTAATTTTAATACTTGTCATTCAATTACGTTCATCTCAACACTCTTTCTCATGTTCATCAAATTCTCAAATTATCAATCTCATTAAAATTAAATTAAAGTCATCTTATAAATACAAACCTTTGAGATTTGATAGATGTATCTCCAGTAATAATGGCTTCAATTAATTTTAAATTTTTAATTAATTTCTTGATTACCATCAATTCTTGAATTAAATTGATGTATTTTCTTTATAATGGAATATCAAATTTTAAAATTAGATATTGAGAATTTATGAGTGACTGACATTTTCTCACATAATATCAAAATATGAAAGATTGTATTGAAGTAAATACAATGATAAAAAGCATAAAATATCAAATATAATTTATTATGCCGGCTGCAATAATTTCTTTATAAAGCTACTACTCGTATCTAGTGTAAATTTTTATTGTATGAAAAAACACAACATACAAGGAAAAAAAAAAGCAATTAATAATTTAGTGATAAAGAATTAACAGAAGTAAAATTATAAATAAAATTTACAAATTGCAACTTAAAAAAAGTTTTAAGAAATAAAAAAAGGTGAGAGAAAGTGAGAGATTTATATATTTGTGAAATCAAAATAAGTGGATAAGATAGAGAAAAATTAGAAAAAGAATGATTTTATGCTCTTAATTTTTTTTTTTAAGTACACCGTGTAAACCTTGTCATTGCCTGTAGGATTAAATTGGCCTATGTCTCAAAGTATAAGGATTAAAATAGATTAAATGGTTAATTTAAATTAACTAATTCCTTAAAAATTTAAAAGGCTAATTGAGTTTTTCTGGTTTTTTAGACAATTAAATTGATTATTCATTAAAATAATTTCAAGAGAGGATTGCTATGTAAGTATTTTGGAAATTTTAAGATTAAATAACTAAAGAGAATCATAAATTTTTTTTATTTATTCCCTTTCTTATTTTGTATCATTAATGAAACTATCAAAAAATTAAAATGAAATACATCATTATTTTGAAAATCAAATTGAATATACAATAATGAGTTAGTGATTAATAGAGAAAACTTAATTATAGTATGTAATTAAATTAATCAAATATATATACACAATATAGGTATCTCCTTTTTTTAATTATCAATTTTGTTAAATTCAAATTGATTTTGCAAATATTTTTATTTTTTAATATTATAAATATTTTCTATAAGTTTTAAATTTTTCTCTAGTTTTTTCAAAATTTTTAGTGATATATTTTCTCATTTAACATATTAAAATTAAACTAATTAAATCTTCAAAATTAAAATTAATTAGTTAACCAACTCATTATGAATAAAGTTGTAAAAATATTTATATTTATTAATTAATAGGTTAATTATTATAAACCCTCGATATTATCATATTTAACTAAATCATTTTTTATATTTTAAAATTATATGAAATATTCTCTCATGTTTAACCTGTTACACTGAAAAGCCCTTCTATTATGAAAAAGAGTTTTTTTTTCATTAGTCAAAAGATAAATAATAAAAAAGGGTAGCAATTTTTTAAAACAGGACAAGAGTACTCTCAACATCTTCTCACTCACATTCACTCCCTCTCAATCATAATTCAAATCAAATGCCCCTTTTTTCATCCTCACTCTTTTCTCTCTTTCTCTCTCACTTCACCTCTCTTTTGCCTTATTTAATGATAGAAGACATATTTAACAAATCAAAAAGGAACATCTCATTTAATGATAGAATACCCCTTTGACTTCATAATAATTGCATGTAACAAATAATCCATTAGTCGTCATGCAGATCTTAATGAAAAAATGTTGTTTTTTAGCTCTAAAAAGTTCAACAACAATCAATCCCATAAACTAGACATCATAGAGGTGTATGCAACAATCATTAATCAAGGAAATGAAGATGAGTTATTATTTATTTAACCATTAGATTCATCTCTATGTTGTCTCTAAACTTATTAGGAATATGTATATCTTTATTTATCCTGAATTAGGACATCTTTAATGAAACAAATTATTTTACCATTAATGGATTGGATGTAACTCCGCCTAGGCATGAGTTGTTATGCCTAGTCAATTCCAAACCCAAAGGAAGAAGGAGGATTATAATAAATTGGCAGCTAACATAAAACTTTTGGTATAATACTAGGAAATTTTACAAGGAAATCCATTTTTTATGTAATTTTTTAGGATTACACCTTACCAAAACTTAAATATGAATTCTACAAGTATTGAGATAAATGTTGAAGTATTCTATACTTGCAATATATTATATCAAATTTTGTGTGCAGTGAGAAATAGGCAAGAGTATAATGCATTTTTCAAAAGTGACACACCATGTCATCACCTGGATGTAGCGATAAATGTATAAAGATTCTCGCATCATAAGTGGAGGTGAGTAAAGAAGCTAGCCCATAACAGTAGCTACAGTAGTAGTAGTAGTAGTAGCAGTGGTATGGGTAGCATAAACAACAAAGCAAGTTGACACTATTATAAGAGAAAACAAAGACATGAATGAATAGAGACTAAAATTAGGATAGGTACATAAAATATATGATCCCTTATAGGTAAGTTAATGGAGCTAATGGAAACTATAGAGAGAAAGAAGATGAATGTTATATGTATTCAAGAGACTGAATGGGTAGGAAGAAATCAAAAAATGGTATACGTTGTGGTACACAGGGAAAGAGAGAAATAAAAATATAGTGGGTATTATTATGGATAGTTCATTAAAGAATGTTATGGTATCAGTGAGGAGAGTGAAAGACAGAGTCATTGTAGCTAAACTAATTTTAAAAGATAAGGTGATTAATGTGGTTAGCGTATATACACCACAATGTGGTTTGTTAAGGAAGATATGGATAATATCATGCAAAACATATTAAATAAAGAAAATATCTTTCGGTAGGGACTTAAATGGCTATGCAGGTCAAGATAGAAATAGTTTTGAAAAAAATTATGTAGGTTTTGGCTTTAAGAGTATAAATGAGAAGAGAAAAAACATCATTGATTTTGTAACGACTTATGACTAATTTTGGCAAATACCTACTTTGTCAAAAAGAAATATCATTTAGTAACCTTGAAAAACAAGTAAACAAAAGCAAAATTGACTTCTTTCTTGTAAGAAACTCAAATCGAGCCTTGTGTAAGGATTACAAAGTTATCCTAAGTGAAACTTCAATAGCTCAAAATAGGTTATTGGTCTTGGATGTCAAGATTAAGTGGTGGTCTAAAAGATCATCCCAAAATGTCTATATTAGGATCAAATAGTGAGAGCTAAAAGAGCATAAATGTGAATATTTTAGAAATGAGTTATGAAATATGAGACCATGATATCTAAATGCAGAAGCAAATGATATGTGGTTTGACATGAGTAAAAGGATTTAAGAGGTAGGAAGAAAGATACTTAGAAAGGCTAGAGGACAAGGTTTACCTTCAAAGGAGGGATCATGGTGGAGCGAGACAATCCAAAAAATAATAGAGTAAAACTGAATTGCACAAAAAACTAACTAGATACAAAAATGTGGATACATATGAGTAGCATAAAATAGCAAAAAAAAAAAAAAAGCAAAGAAAGCAGTAAGTCAGACTATGGCACAGTTTTATAAGAAATGATATGAGAAGTTAGAATTAAAAGAAGGAAAAAAAAAATGTCTACAGATTGGCTAGGATGAGAGAAAGGAGATCTAAAGTCTAAATCAAGTTAGGTATATTAAGGAGAATGATGATAGGATTTTGGTGAAGGAATAGGATATTAAGGAAATGTGTAGTTATTTTGAGAGTCTCTTCAATAAAGTTATAATAAAAATTTAGTATATAGGGACCATATAGCAATCGAGAAATATGTGAACTATATTAAGAAAATAAAGTTTTCAAAAGTTAAAGAAATTTTGAGGAGAATGAAAATAGGCAAAGTATGTGGTCTTGATGGGATCCCTATTAAGGTGTAAAAATACCTATAGGACATAGGGGTAACTTGATTGCGTAAGGATAGCTTGGTTAACTTGTTTGTTTAACAAGAGTTTGATCTCCAAAAAGATGTCAAACGAATGGAGAAAGAGTATCTTAGTCTCAATCTTTTAAAACAAAAAGGACATCCAAAACTGCTCCAACTATAGAGGAATAAAGTTTATGAACCACACCATGTAGTTGTGGGAGAGAATTGCAAAATATAGGATTCGACTTTGTACATCTATCTCTACCACTTAATTTAGCGTCATGCAAAGTCGATACACCATAGAAGTAATCTTTCTCAACAAAAGTTTAATGGAGAATTATAAAAACACGAAGCAATATTTGCATATGTTTTCATTAATTTAGAGAAAACCTATAATAAAGTGTCATAAGATGTCTTGTGGTGTATTTAGAGTGCAAATATGTGTCTAAATACATTCAAGTATATCCATCAAACAAATTGAAAGATTTTCTCTGTTTAATTACAAATCTAGTTCAATCTTTTGAGTGTTATTTTTTTAAAAAATTGGCTTCTAATTTTTCTATCTAGATAGAAATTTATAAAAATAAGAGTTATATGTATACAAACATTTATATGTATACATTGTAAATCTTGAATCACAAATTAATCTCATATAAAATAATTATAATAAAAAATAGAGAAAAATTTTTACAAGTGATAATATAAAAAAAATAAGAACATTTTCGAAAATAAGATCATTGAAATATGGCAGGTGAGAAAAGGTAATACTTTATCAATTGTTATGAAATAAAGATTTCAGATAGAACCAAAGTATTATTGATATTTTGCATAAATTTAATAAAAAAAATTAATAGAACTTTTTAATATAACGAGTTAAATGTGAATTCATATAATTTAAAATTAAGAGATAATTTAATTAAATATTACAAATGTTAAGATTTATATAGCAATTAACCCTTAATTAATTGATTGATTAAGCTATTAAGTTTTGTTGAGTTATACAATGAATATATACTTCGTAAATTGAACGGATGACTTTTTGTGATCTTGATTATTGGTATAAAATCAACCGTAAAAACAAGACACATGGGTAGGCTACTCCACTAAATCTGAGATTGCTTAGTTCATGGGCAAAACTTTCATATGGATAATATAATATATTTTTATTGGGCTTTTTCCTAATGCCACGACCTTGACTGCACAATTTTGATGACCGGAAGCATTTCAACAAAAAACATAAAACCCTCAAATAAGCAATTTCTTTTTCTGTTTCTTTTTTTTTTTTTTGAAAGAGTTTCTCATTTATTAAAATAGGGAAAATTGGGAGATTAATTAGCAAGGAACACTTTCCAACAGTAAATGATAATACTTTGCTCTTTTTTTTTTTTTTGTCGAAATAAAGAAAAAGAAGAGTTGAAAAAATTCCATTTAGTGGGGGTGCAGCAAGTAAAAGCTGCCTCGCACTAAGGTTGGCATTTTCTCTCTCTTTATCTTATTAGGCTGTATCATTTGTTGCTACTTGTTCATTGATAGACCAAGCATGACCTTGAAACAAAAAAAGTAGCAGCAGCTTGAGAAAGTGGGCTGATAGGCAGCAACAGCTCGGTAGTGTGTACCAGGAAGATTATACTAAAAACAAGGAACAAGAAAGTAGGGCTCCTGCACCAAATACATCATCCCACATGGAGTCTTGCAGCTACATGACATGAACAAATTGGATTCAAACTGTGTACATGAAGGCAATCACAATTTCTTGCCCCTTTGTTCTGCAGTACACTTTTAACTTAGAAGCTTCAATTTTACAAAAACTGTTTTTTCCTTAGGTACAATGAAGCCTATATATCCACTTCTGTTATTGGGTGCTGGCGCAGTAACCATTCTGCAAGCAATTCACCAGCTCAAGCTACAATACTTGCACAACCATCACAAACTAAGATGTAATTAGTCATCTAATTTGATCATTTGTAATTATTAAAGCTGCTATGATCACAGGACTAATAATTTGTTTTTCCAGTGTCAAAAAGAAATTCTAACTAAAAATTATGTACAAATAAATTTTATGTTTAAAAACGACACAAACTATAAAATTCAATTGAATCCCATATAATTCATGTTCAAACAAATCTAGCATTAGGTTCAACAAGCACTTGTTTGAAAAATATCCTCAAGGGACAAAGACAGAAGAAGAGAGAACAGAAAATAAAGGGAAAGCGTTCGCAAGATGACAATATTTTTGTCCAACTAAACTTATTTTGTGGAATTCATTTGGAAATTCCACTGATAAAACTTATATTACATTGAATCCCTAGAATTGAAATGAACAATTTTTTATTTTTTCATGTTCCAAACAAGAAAAACATGGAATTTAACTGAATTCCATAAAATTTTGTGGAATTCATTTGTCACAAACAAGTTCAATAAAAGCTACCAAATCAACCTTGACGAAGTTACAATTTAAGTTCCACCATAATAACAAATTAATGATGATAAGAGCATCCATTAACAAGATCATCACACAATTGTTCCTCAAAGATGATCAGGCAATAAAATCTAACGGTGCATACAAAATGAATAACAATCATTGAGATATAGAATCAATAAATCCTGGACGCATTAACAAGATGAACAGGCACTAAAATCTAATAGCGCATACTAAATAAATAAAAATCATTAAGATATAGAATCAATTAATCCTGGACACATTAATGACATTAAGACAGAACACAAAAAGGAAAATAAATCAAACAAACAAAAAACCAACCTGCCAAAAGGCAAGCAAGTGCAAAATACAAAATAAACCTAGTAAGGGAATAAACCTGAAACAAAGGGTGTGGTTGACCTTCAATAATTACTGATCAAGATTATCAGGATGTGGGCTGGTGCGACCAGTATCTGGTTTGGCAGATTCATCACCTCGTCTGCTGTTTTCATCATCCTCCAGCACATCATCCATCATGTCATCCTCCCCGACATTGATATCCTCCACATCATCCTCATCTTCATTGTTGTTTCCACCAGGGATCTTTCTTGTCTTGGGACCATGCTCAAGCCTATGGGTGTCCAATTCCTTGTCCATTGTTTCCTGCAAGTTCGCATCATTATCTGGTTTCCTAGCTTTCCTGGCATTTTGCCACCTTTCCAATTCCTTTTCAACATTGCCAAGATACTGCTCTGCAATCTGCATCTGATATTCAGAAAGTTCCTCTCTCCTAGTAGTCTTCCATTGTGAAAATGTCTGAAATGCAATGAAAGGACATAAGAAGTTATACACACACATGATGGGACATAACAATTTTCCAAAACCTTTCCAGACCCTTCAAAAGAAAGGGCATAAAAACCTCCCTTAAGCAATAGACAGAAGCAAAAATATGATGTGAGGAAGATGATTGTTGAAACTCCCAATGAATGATATGAAACACAACTGCCCACCTTCCCCAGCTTTATTTTGCAGGGAACTCTTTCGGAAACAGGGTGCATTTATTTGTAGCACAATGCCGATACACACAATCCCTGCCTGTTCAATGAAAACTAGACTTTGCAAAATAAAGTTGTAGATAGGTCAAACAAGAAACATACAGCACCTTCTCAAGGAATACCTCTACCTTGTATAATGTCAATAACAAAACGATATCGGTATCATCCAAAAAGCCTACCCCTGAATCACTAGGCCTAACGAAGACACCTAAATTACAATATTTATGGCAGGAAACTTACCTGTTCTTTGCGCTGCTCACATAAGGTTGCATCTTCATCTAATGGTTTGTTAGGCAAATAATAAATTGAAGGCTCAGCCTTAGTCCTGCAAAAGGCATCCCAGAAGCAATTAGCAATGTGTCAAAAGTGATAAAGCAATTATTAAGTAATTCTACCTAAAATACTGAAAAGAAGTTGGAACATTCACTCGTCAAGTTCTTTCAACACTACTATGCACATGAACAGAAACTTATCTTTGTCTCAATAAAACTGTGAATATGGACACTTTTGGACCAAAGTTAAAAATAACCTGCAGCGGAATATCAGTAATAGCAAAACATTAATATGATTGATTTATATCAAAGAGTTCACCAAGCCTAGGAGACTTATGCGAAATCAAAATAAGGCATGCCTTATAAAATTGCAAAGTTTTTTCTGATGCTCACTCCACCGAAGAAACAGCAGCTCTAACTTTTTTTCTTCTGTTTTGGCAGCAACACGTGCTCGGAGAGTCTGGTGCAACGGAAAGTAAGAAAAGATCATTCACTTCACTACATTGTACAAGGGAACCATTTGAGGTTTCCAACACATATATTCAAGAACAAACCAGATCTCTCCTCCTCTTTTCTGCAATTTGTTCACGTTCTTGCTGCCTCAGCCTTTCACTTTCTTCTCTCGCTCTTTGTTCAGCCTAAAGGGAGTTTAAGGCATTAGGACATGATTTTCAGAAAGTTTCAAAAGTGGGCTCATATGTTGGGTTACTAAGACATTCTTAATTCCCAGGAAGGATAATATATCCATTTTATAAACAACAGAAATTGCGGATCTATCATTCACTCTACCAACTGCCAAAAGACCTGTAACTCCTAAGACAAGTTGTAGAAATGATAATCCTTGCTGAATTATTTGTAGCTTAAAATTCTCAGGTGAAGCAGCCATTCTCATAGCAAAAAGGGTGAATCTAGGTTTTCAAAGTCTCAAAACCTTCAAACTGTTACACAAAGCAAAGGTTATGCAACTAAGCCACTAGTTTGTGACTAGTCCATTGTCTTGTCAAGGAATAACATAAAAGTCAGCATGATAAAAAAGGCTATAAATTATGATATACTCACTCTTTGCAATGCATTTGACCGTTGTTTATATGCCTCCGATCCTGAAAGTTTCACATCTTCTTTCCTGAATTTCTGCAATAGATTCAAACAATGATAGAATAGATGAATTTTCTAGGCAAGCATACTCATTCATGATGGTTGATGGAATAACATCAGTGCTTAAGAGCTCCAGCTTTTCTAAAGTCAAATTGCATGCCAAGCCAAATTCAATTTGAATTTCCAGTACAAGAAAATAATTTATATGTACCTCCAAAGTACCTAAAAGTTGGCCCAACATTCTTTTATTTCTGCTAACCAAGCTCGGATCTTCATCCTTTGGCAACACCCTTGGCACAGGTTCAGTCACTGTAGAGTCAGTCTCCTATCAACAAAACCAAAATATTAAGACTACCATTTATAACCACAAAATACCACCCAACGATTAGACAAGACTTAATACTTACCCTCCTCCATGCTCTCTGAATGCCATCCCTCCTAGACCAACTAGTCTGATGCAAATCCGATGGCTGTCCATCACTTTGATTCTCTATTCCAGCCCCAACATTTCCCTCCTCAGCTGATTCATTCTTCATTGAATCCTTCAACAGTTCATGATCCTCAACAATCTCTCCATCCTCCACCTATATTCCCAAAATGCTAAAACCTCAATATCACAATTCTTCAACCATTTCAATTAATAACAAAGCCAACAGAACTATCCTCCCATTTATATGACAAAAACTACAAACCCCTTTTCTTTTCAGTTCATGAAAATCCCAAATAAAAAGAAACATTAGCAACAAACACATTATATCAAAAACCAACAGAACTACTGTTCCACTTATATGAAAAAAAAAAAAAAGCTACAACTCAATTTGAATAAAATTCAACATATAACATGGAATTTCAACTATTATAAACCCTTGTTCTTCTAGCTCCTGAAAACCCCAAATAGGAGAAAAAAGAAAAATACAGCTAATGAAAACATCATATCAAAAGCAAATAACTTTACCTTTACAACGGCAGACAAAAGCCGACGTTTTGCAGGAGGTTGATCTTCAGTATCATTCCTATCAGCCTGCAAAACCAACCAATCCATCAAACATCATAATCAACAAAAAGAAAAATCTTTCTTTTTTCCCTTTTAAATTTCAAAATTGAGCTTAAAATAGTAATTACGGGGCGAATAAAGGCGCGCTGGCGAGAACCAATGAAGGCAAAGCTCCGATGACCAACGCCACCTGCCAATCCTCCTCGGCGGAGACCCCGAGGATCGCGCAGACGCTCTGTAATCTATAAAAAAGGAAAATAATCAAAATACTAGTAATTTTCCACAAAAAGAGATCTGCAGATAGAGAGAAAATTGTAAAGGCCAGACCTGGCGCTGTTGGCGAAGAAGCTCATCGATCTCTCGTTGGAGTTCTTCCTCGGTCTTCTCAATAGCGGTGGCGCTTCCCATTGTGGCGGCGGAAGATGAGGAGGAGGAGGAGATATGTTCTTTTTATCGCGCGCACGCGTGATCGGTTGGTGTTGGAGTGAAACCCTTTGCGAGGGTTTGGGAAATTTTTATGATGATTAAGTTGCGTTTGATTAGCAGAAAATATATTTTCTTTGGTTTATTGCAGAAATATTAATTAATAAAAAATATTTTTTAATTAAAAATTTTAAATTAAAAATAATTTTTTATAATTAAACAGTTATTTTTTTTACTATGGACACTTATTGTCAATTAAAAATGATCATCACTAATAAGTAAGATTAACAAAAATTTTTACATTTTAATGTATTTTTTATATTAAATAATACATAATATAAATATAAAATATATATATTTTAAAAATTTATTATAATATTTTAAATAAAAAAATTAAAATTTTTAGAATGCATTCTAAATGACAGAAAATGTATTATTTAGAAACTTTTTTCATAAAATATTTTTTTATATAGAATAACTACCTTGTATAAGTTATTTTTCCTGAAATAAATGAAGTCTAGGAGATTGTTTGATGAGAAATGTAATTTGTGCTATTTTTTAAGGATAAAGGCCAATTTAGCCTTTGAATTTTTTAGAAAGATTCATTCAAATCTAAATTAATTATTTTAAATCAATCAAATCTCTGAACTTGTTCTATTACTTTAATTAAGTCTAAGAGATTATTTGATAATATAATTCAACACTTAAAATTAATATTTTAAATACTTAATTTTTAAACTTATTTGATAACATTATTTATTTATCACTGAAATTATTTAGTTTAGTTAAAATTTTCTTAAAAAAATAAGTTAAAATTTTTAATTTAAAATTCTCAATTAATAGGTTCAATCAATAAATACTAAAATATTTTTATTGATATGACATATCCATCCTTCATAACTTAACAAAATATCATTTAAAAATAAAATTAATTTAATATTTATTCAATAATTATAATTATCAAATAAATTAATTAGACTCAGCTTTTAATTTTTAGTTATATCAAATAACTATACAATTAAAAATCTTCAGCATTAAAATCATTTAATACTTAAAATTTCAACAATGAATTTTCAATTTTATCAAATACCGCCTAAATTTGACTTGAAAATAGTAAGTAAGAAATATTTCCTATTTAATCGAATAGAAAAAAAAAAGAATTTACAAAAAGAAAAAAGAAATTAAATATTTTGAAGTTAGACTGATCATTTTTCTCATAAAACATAGCAATTTTTTTTAATTTAACTATTAATATACAACCTATCTTGAGGTGAAATTTGATGATAAATTAAATAAATATAAAAGATAAACAAGTGATGTAAATATGTGCAAAATAAGTGATACATGTGATTCTAACGAGCTTAAATAAATAACAATATTAATTGGCAGTAACCTATTTTAGCTTCAAAAAAAAAAAAAAAAAAAGCAAACCCACCATTACATGACAATAATTTAAACTAAAATTAACCCAAAAAAAATTAGAAAAAAATAACAATATAAAGGTCAATGAGAAGATCCAAAATTTCTCCTCTATTTTCTATTTTTAGTTTTGCAAGTAACAACTTATTTTCTTCTCTTCTTCTAGAGTAAAAATCATTCAACTTCTCAAGTCTCTGGCCATTAATCGGATTTAATGAAATACTTTTGCTTACTATGTCTTCGTTCAAATCGAAACCATTGTTGTAGGCATCAAAGTGTTCATGGATTTGCAAAACATATCAAGTTCCTTATTTTTGCTACAAAATATATATATATATATATATATATATATATATCCATCAAGCTCTTCAAAAACCAAACTGTCATATTTTCTGTTTAAGCTTAATATTGGACAATTTGAATATTTTGAATGATTGTAATCATAATTTATAAGAGTATGAGGGATGAAAGTTAAGAGGATATTGCTATTTGTGATGGCAGAACGATAATGATGAATATTAGAGAGTATTGTTGTTTGTGATAGTAGTAGTGTTTATGAATATGTTGAATTTTATTTTTATTTTTTTAATTTTTTGATCATGTGCCTTCTACACACGTTTTATTGTTTAAATTAAAGGCTATGTGGATTATTTTAAGTAGTTGTAAGAGTTCGATTCAATTTAAAAATTAATTTAGATGTAAGAGATCTTTTTGAAAAGTTCAGAACTTAAATAGGCTTTGTATCTATTTTGTTCTTGGCAAAACACTTCTTGAAACTATTTAAGTTCTAATTATTATATTGTTGAGACATTATATTTTAATTTATGTTATATTAAATACAAAAATTTTATTTACTCTTGTTTTAAGAATGAGAAACTTATATATAACAATTATATTATTTTTAGTAATTGAAATCATTAAAGTGATGAGAATAGAAAAAATTATGTTTTTTTAATCTAAATTTTTCAAATTTTATCAATAAAAGTGTTCTTTTTTCAAAATATTGTTGATATTTTAGTTGTTTTATATTATAATTAATAAATTTATTATTTTCTGAAAAAATAATAAATTTATTATTAATTTCATATTTATTATTACCAAAATATTTGATGTAAGAAAAATAAAAATTTTAAAATTGAATATGTACAAATTAAATCAAAAAACTAATAACATAATAATGTAAAATTCAAGAGTTTTAAAATGTATTTTATCTTTTGTTATTTTTTTGAGCGTTAGATAGAGATGATTATATTAAACTTAAATTCTAATATTTATTTATAAATAATCTCATTTGATTATTAGATTAAAATAAAGGTTATTATTTTAAAAAAATTTTAGCGTGTCTTTTATTGTACACTTAATGCATGTCATGTGCACATCTAAAATGGCTCCTAAATATAAAAATCACACTTTTCACCATAGCAGATAGTTCTTCATTTTTTATTTTTTTTTAATTTTGACTATAAAAATCACACTTTTCACCATAGTAGTGATTTTTATGCAAATCAAAATCTGTACTATATTAGTGTTATATAGACGATAGAAGACCATTGAAAATAATATTATTATGAAATATATAAAAATTATGATAAAACAAAAGGAACCAAAAAAAAAAGAAAAGTCAAAAGATGAGATAACGAAAGGAAAAGGCGATATAATTGAGTTGTCGAACCGAATCCTGTTAAATTTGAACTCAAGTTAGACTTGAAAATTTAAAATTTGAGCTTAAGTTAGAGGTCAATCAAACTTTAATTTTTAAGTTTGAGGTCGGTCAAGTATGCGAATATTCAAACTTGATACGATTAGACTCGTTTATTTATATAATTTATTTAAAATCCTGTAAAATGAAATTTGGGTTCAAATAAGTTTGATTGAATTTAATTAGACATTAATCAATTAAACTCGTTTGGTAATATTGTAAATATGTTTAAACTCGATTAGACTCGTGAGTCTTTCAAGTCGAGTATTTTGATAATTAAATTCAACTCGCTCGATTAATCGAATAGCTCGAGTTTAAGCTCGATTCGATTAATTTTGAATCCATTTTAAATATTTTTCAAATTAATTTCAAATAATTTACTAATTGTCTCAATTTATTTATCCCTAAATATGCCAAAGAAAGAGCTTAGACTTTAATTGATGAGGATATCGATTGTCCAAGCGGGGGAATCTATGATGGGTGATCAAGCGTTTGGTGGCCAATGACACTATCAACAAACTACTAGAATGTGGCACTATGAATATAATGAATGATTGATGCATCTTATCTTATGTGGCGCTGTGAATATGATGTATGATTGATGCATCTTGTCTTATAAATATTAAAAGCTCGTAACCATGTTCACTGTGTGGGGATAAATTGTAAATTCATCATAATAATGCATGTTTTTCATTGGAGAAAGTATAAAATTTTATTATACGGTTCTATTTTTTGGCAAATATAATTTTGTTATTTGTTTATTAGCAAAATTTTATTATGTGGTATAATGTCATTTACAAAGTGGTATCAAATTTATAATTTTGTTACATCATTATGTGGTATAATGTCATTTACAAAGTGGTATCGGATTTGTAATTTTGTTATATCCATCTAATTTAATATTAGATTTTATATATTATTTCAATTAATTATATATAGTTTCATAATTTTTTACTCTAAATACATAATTTATTTTTTTATATATATTTGAATAAATTTTGTTTATATTATTGTGAAATTTGTTTAAATATATACAAAAAGTAAATAAAAAAATGAACAAATTTTGTATTTATAGTAAAAAAATTCTATATCTAAATTTTAGATACATAATTAGTTGAAATAATATATAAAATCTGATTTCAAGTCAGATGAATGTAACAAATTTACAGATTTGGTAGCACTTTACAAATAATATTATATCATAAAATAGAGTTTTGTTAATAAATAAATCACATGACCATATTTACCAAAAAAAATCGCAAGGTAAAATTTTGCACTTCCTTCTTTATCATTTGTTGAGATTCTAATCATGAGAAAATTAAATGCTACATAATTGATTTAAAATTCTCTCAACTCTAAAGTATCAAACAATAAATTCTCAAAACTCCATAATTTCTATTATCCTGAAAGATATTGGTGATAACATATAAGACTAATATAAAATTTATAGAAAATCTAAACACCATACCATCTAATATCACGTGGAGGGTGATTAGATCTGTTTTTGAATTGATTATTTACAAATATTTAAAACTAGCAACATTTAAATGTTAGTCTAGTTTGATTCAAATAATTTAAAATTTTTAATTTGATTTAGTTCAAATTTCAATTTTTTATTTTATAAAATTATTTAGTTACTCATATTTCTCATATAATTATTATTTTTAAATGCATATAATTATAAATTATGAATATATAAAATTGACTAATAAATAACTTTCATAATTAATTATTAAAAAATTGCATTAAGTAATATCTAATTATTTTTATTTTTTTGTTGCAATTATTTAAGGCTTATTGGTTTTTAAAATTCAAAATTTTGAGTTTTCACAAAATTAGTCAATTCTTTTAATTTCGAAAAAATTAGCCAAAACTAATAAAATTTTGACAAATTTAGTCAAAATTCAAATTGATCAAAATAGAATAATATGTCTCGTTAAAATATTTAAAATAATATTAGTTGATGTTAGTTACTAATGTCGACTAAGTTTACTAATTTTTTTTTTAATAAAAATTTATGTTAGCTGATTTGTCACGTTATATGATATATTATTATATTTTAATCAATTTAAATTTTAATTAAATTTGCCAAAATTTTATTATTTTTGGATATTTTTATTACAATTGAAAAGATTGATTAATTTTGTTAAAACTGCAAAATATTTGGATTTTACGTGTTAATAAACGTTTATATAAAACTTACCTATATCTTATATTATTTGAAAATATTTTAAATTATATATATATATATATATATATATATATATATATATATATATATATATATATATATAAAATTAATGTTTCAATGTTTACTGTAATTTTCGCTCATTCATAATTACTACTTTTTCAGTCTATATATTAAAAATCTAGCAGTTCTGATCATTATGATTTGCAATTAATGTTTACACTAAAAATTATAAGTATTTATTATCTAATTATAAAAATAATAGTTTTTATTATTCAGTTATAAAAACAATAACAATATATAGAAACACAACAATTGAAAATTTTCCCCCTTGCACTCTCATGCACGCGTGTGCGCATACATACACATATATATATTTGAAATATAAGTTTTAAGTCATATAATATCTTATAGTATAAATATATTATCTTATATTTTATATGTATAAGTATAATAATCTGTTATGTATATTTTGATTTTTTGATTAAATTCGATTTGATACCATTCGAATTTTATTTAATTCGAATATTTTCAATTATTTTCTTTTTTGTTATTTTTAATTTGTTTTTTTCAAACATTTCATCATATAATGCCACATTTATCATTAACATGAGTAGACTACTCCATGTTTCAATGGAAAATTATCATTAGATCACTAGATATATATATATATATATATATATGTATTTATTTATTTTGAGGTTGTAAGACTTAAACATATATTATGCAAATAGGTCGTTGTTGGGTAAATGAGAAGAAAAACAATGGCCAATGATCTCCTAACCTGGTGGTCAGGGGTGATGCATCACGACCATGAAGTCATGAGTTCAAATCTTTTTAAGAGCGGATTCCCTTTAAATAGAGATCTTAGTTTAAAATTCTTCATTTCTCTACTAACACTAACTACTAACCTATCTAATCACCCAACACAGCTCAAAAAATAAAAACAAAACAATCATTATGATTTGGACTTGGCAGTGTTTGAGTTCAGAACTAGGGAAAGTGCATGTTTATAATTGGAGAGTTGGGAATCGATTGGGTTCCAATTACTAAAATAATAGAAATTGGGCTCATTAGCCTCGACCCTGCATATACACTGGGCTGCATCTCATTGTTCTGTCAATTTGTTCTCACAACTGAACCCCAATTTGGGTGAGAGTAATGGAAGACAGCCATAGCCCTCTATCTGCCCACGCTTATTTGGCCCATTTAAGGGCAATGGCTTTTCCTGCCATTGATTCAGAGACAAGACTGGACTGCATTTGGGTATATAAATTTATAAGATAATTATGTATAAGTGTAAAAAAGGTATAAGTGTCCTATACCTGAAAGACAGTACCTTTACAAAATTATAAAGGATGGGAAGAGTAGAATTGGCAGCTCTGCCATAAAGATCAATTTGATTCAAGAAGTGATAGCTTCTATTTCTTTGGGCTGTAACAATGGACTATACTGCAGAAGAAACTTGAAAAGTAAATCTAGTGTGGACTAGCAAGCAAGGTGAATAAGGGTAATAGGAATTATAATTGTAGAAGTAGAACAGCAACTTTTGCCTAATGTTTGGACCACCTTAGCATTCAGTTATAATCCAATTATTTTTTCATATTATTATGAAATTGTATCACAGATTACTTTTTAGTATTGACTCTTTGATTCATAAGAAACTAGCCATAAAACTAACTTTGGGAGATCGTAAAATTTTTTAAAAAAATTATAGGAGCAAATCTTATCGGCAACCAATGTGAGTCATTAAACTAACAGTCTGATGATTGAATATCTGATTCATAATATAAAAGGTCAAAAATTTAAATTTTAATAGTTTCATTCTCTTTAAATATTTTAATATAGAAAAAAAAATGTAGGTAGTATAGAAACGGAAAACGTGAAAACAGACAAAGAGAAACAATATTTTTTAAAAATATAGAAAAGAAAACATGGAGAAACATGCAAATATAAAAATATAAGAACAAATTTATAAATATTTTTCTTACATATAATTAATATTGAAGCAACTAACTATGAGATCATAAAAAAAATACTAAAGATAATTATCTAAATCAATATTAACTATAAAAAAAATAAATGAGATGATATTAATAAATTAAATATTTAAAATAAATATTTATTATCCATAAGTTTCATAATCAAAATTAATAATAGAAAAAAACATTTTTAAAGTGAATATGCATTTCTTAATTTTTCAAAATTATATAAATATTCCCAAAATATTTCAAGAGAGTTTATTGAAAGGAAACATTTCTGAAACACGGAAAAACTTCTATCTAAGAGTTTTTGTGCATCATAGATGAGACATTACGATTATGAGAGATTTAAAAATGCCTCTTATTATTTGACTAATTATTTAAGTTAGAATTCCATTAGATCCACTTACAAACTAGATTAACAAGCATTTTGTTTGCAATCTAACAATAACCAGTATGCTGCATATTTAGGCACATTGAAGTTGAAGATTTTGAGGTCTTTGTTGCATATATATGAAAATTCAGAAAAAATTGCTCCTGTGAAATGAATAAAAATACTGTCTTTCAAATTTCAATTAATCTGAATCCTTCAATTACACAACAGAAAAAAAGAAAAGTGAATATTCATAGCTTTAGAACCTTTATTATCAATGACATAATTTGTTAATTATAGCCCACCTTATCTTGGAAGAATCTATATAATTAAGAAAAGAAAGTTACTTTTATATGCATTATATATCTCATGCACTAAATGGAACTAAACTTGAGACCCCATAACCCTTCATTTGGATAAATCTAAAGTTCTTGCTTTAATTAGGCTAAACATACTTGATGTCAGATTCAGATCTCACAGAATTGAGTTGGACTGCTTCATTGTTCTAATTAATAATTATCTTATTTCAAATGTTGTTGGAAAATTTATGGCAATTAATATACAGTAGTACTCTTTAAATTAAGATCCTGATATCATGGATGCAATAGAGGCACTGATTTCCTCTGACATCAAAATATACTTAAGAAAAGAGAGATGGAGTCCATTAATTATTATATATATATATATATATATATATATATATATATATATATATATATATATATATATATATATATATATATCTATATTTTGTTGTT